>JACN01132043.1:0-12188 GCA_000787155.1 Scartelaos histophorus | reverse complement strand
GTGTGGACAGGGCCTAAAGGTACTGAGGGAAAAATACTCAAGTAAAATTAAGTATCACATGAAAAAATCAAATACTCAACAGCCATTTGAAAAGGTACTTAAAGAAATTTAGTAATTTTGATTAAAAATCTTGCTGAATTTTGTTCAACAGAAACAATTTATTTTGTTATTTTTATTTATTTATTTATTTTTTGCTCAGTCTTTTTTGCAGGTGTCAAAAACAATTATAAAAAAATATTAGAAGTAGAATGCTCAGATGTCTTTTCCTCAAATATAGTGACGTAAAGTAAAAAGTATGTAAAAGTAAGTGATGTACAGACACGTAAAATGCATATGGTCATACTGGTCATAGCACAGTAAAAGCACGGTCACTAAAAGTGCAACTGGGTGTAATTAGGGTGATTATGATGGAATATGACACAAAAACATAAAACAAAACCAACAAATAAACAAAACAAAGAAAAACTACCCACCCCTTCCGCCCCAGACACACACCCACCCACAAAATTAATGAAATAAAACAAAAATATTGTGTTCGTGCAGCATAAATCACAATTCAATTTACATTTTGACCCATTTATAATTTAATTTCCCCTTTTTTCTCACTCTTTTCTCCCCATTTATGAATCACCTGCTTACACTAAATAATTTAATCATCGTTTACTTTCTACTAGAATATTAAAGCGTAATTTTAATTGGCATTTCCCCCTTTTTTTTCTCTCTTCTTTCCTTTCCTTCCTAAATTTCTCACTTATTTTAATTGACTAACACTAATATTAATCTTAACCAAGTATGAAGATTTGGATGCTATTTTTGTGCAATGCATGAAGATATGCAGGGAAACATCATTATTACAGTATTAATATGAAAACGGGGCCATTAAAGTTGATAATATAGTGCAAAAACAGTAACTCGATACAGATATGCAGCGGTGCAGACCTCTGACAGTGCCGTGTCCAGCTGGAATATCTGTCCCTCTCCCTCCACTTGGCGAACACAGATCTTACAGCTCAGCTCCAGAGTGCTGAGGCAGAAACGCTCCAGAGTGAAACAGCAGTGCAGGTTCCTCTGAGAGCCCGTCCACACCTGCAGAAAGGACAGCTCCTGTGGACAGTAAAGACCCGTTAAGCACTTGTCTTGAATCTGTCTTAAAAGGTTGTGCTCATGTTCTAGTGTTCGTTGATGTCATTACTTCAGACGGAGGACGTGGGACTATATTTTTCTATGGGGTTTGTTCCAATGATCTAAAAGCGTTGAACCTCATTGTCGTAAGTCAGGGATCATTTCCACAAACTTGTCGTATTAATCACGGCCTTTCAACTGAAAACAATCACGTTTTTTTGTTCTGAAGGAGAAATCGATTTGCTCTGCTTACTGAGAAGACGTCAAACCTTCCTGCAGGTTTTGTTTCACGTGGCCCGGTGATTACAGAGAGATATTAACCACAGACCACGTCAACCAATCCGCACTTTGGCTCTTGGACAGCAAATCTGACCACAGAATTGTCCTCGAGCTCAGTTTAATAACATTAGCGTTGTTATTTTCTCATCAGAGAAGTTGTGCTTTGTTGTATTCACACGTTTAACACACAAACCCTGCATATTTAGGCCACTGAAAACACTCTGTTCCACCTCGTGATGTCATGTGGCAGTGCAGGAAGTGCGTTTTAAAACTCCATACACTTTCACTAGAATCATTTGGATAATTTCAGCCCTGGGATTGCTAATCTCTATTTAATAAAGAGGTAAAACGCAGCTCTTCATTTAACAACTACCAGTGCATGACATCACAAGGTGGAACAGAGCATTTTAAGTTGTGGAGACAGACTAATACTAAAGGATTACGCGAACATATGTGAATGAAACCAAATGCATTATATATATTGAGCATTATAAACCTTTAAACTATAGGGATTTTATAATGTTGTGATGTGAACAGTGACGTACCTGGTATTTGGCCACTAATTTGCTCTTCCATAACGTGTGGGGGACATCGTGGATTGATAATCTCAGATTATGGGTGCTGTCTTTGAAATTGAGTGTCTTTGGTTCATCCAACAACTTTCCGCCCATTTGTTTTTCCATTTGTAGGACTTCCTGAATGACAAATAAAACAAAAAATACAGTCTTATTGTAAGTGCGCTCGGGACATGAATAAAAACATGAAGCATAAACAACAAACTGTACTGTTTAAAAATATTGAAGTGAAGCACAAGCATAAGGATGAACTGTCTTGGAATAGTCTATTAGTATGTATGTGCCCGTCTTTGTCTATTATCACCTTTGCAAAGAATTTCCCCTCCACCTCCTACTGAACATCTGCTGACTATCACAACACAAACACGGAGCTGCGTCCACAGACACTCTCACTCATCCACAGCTTGCAAAACAAATTAGAATTCAAGCGCAGAAAATGACTGTCTTTATACTTTTAGTGCATCCTGGTTGTCGTCAAGGCAGTAGACTCTGATGTGGTACTCCATGGCCGGGCAGGTGACGGGCCCGAAAATGGCGAGTTTGAGGCGTTTGGTGGTGGAGGCACTGAGAGACTGTCCCACCAGGCAGTACGTCCCCAGGGTCTCGGTCAGAATGTGGCAGGCCTCGTCGTCCATCTGGATGTAGCACGGCGTGGTGAAGTTCTCCTCTCCGACCACGACCACATCCTGGGAGAAATAACACCAGAAAAGATTCATCACGAGCACCATTTCTGAAAGAATTCTACCATCAATTTAATCATACATGAGTAAATCCTTTATCAAATGTTGATTTTGTGAGCAGAAGTGAGCACTTTTTGGGGGGATTTTTGAGAAGAAAACGTTCAAATATGAGAAAATTATCATGAAATCTATCAGTATCTTCATGAAACTGGAGTCAAAACGATGTTGGTTTTGTAGAAGAACCAAGCGTGATTTGTTCCTACAGTGTACAGATCAAGTTACGGCTACAGTCCTCAGTCGTCCTCGTGATTAAACTTGGGGGAAATGGGGGAAAAGTCCTCGCAAAACACCTTCGAAACTGTAAAAATTCGCTTGGCTGAAACCCTCGAATTCTTGCGAACGCCAGTAATGTTCATATTAGTTGACCTTCATAACTGCCAAAGTGTAAGACAAATTTTTTCCCTCAGACTGCCTGGTGTATTTCTAAACAGTCTCTTTATTTTTAATTCTTCCCCGGTGTAATCCAAACACTCCAGTGAGAAGCGTGGCATAAATTCGCCTTAATATGAGAGACAGAAGAAGAATTACAGCGTTCCATTGTGACGCGGCCCTTTTAACACTAGTATTATGGCTGATCATTAGACTCTTTAACAGCTCCACCGGGACGCCGCTGCAGCTTCGTATTAGGGAATAATTAGAACGCACGGTGGAAAAGTAAGACTTGCGCTTCAAACAAAAGAGCACGAGAGCAAATAAACAAAACTGTGAACCAACGAGATCCTCAGCGTCATTTATTCGCTGATTTTAGAATCCATTTGTCAGACACTAAAGGCAGGCACAATGCTTCTTTGTAGGAGGCTCACTGAAGCAGAAAACCACACATGTTCTCATTATTTGACCTGCTGTCTTAATCATCATCAGCAGCACGGATGCTCTGGACTGTTTGTGCAGATTTATCACATTGTGGAGACTAAAATCTGCACACACACACACACACACACACACAAATGATGGCGACTCACCTCCCATTACCTGACAAAAAAGCAGGTCCCGTGCACAATTTATTTATATTAATAACTTGATTTAATGTTCAGATAAGGATTTAAATAGGTTAAGATTAGGGTTTAGGTTAAGGTCTGTGGTTAAGGTTAGTATCAGTGTGTGTGTGTGTGTGTGTGACAGAGGTGACCACAGTTAACATCACTGGAAATGAACTTTTTCCGGTTGCTATGTTAATGTGAGTTCTTCTTCATGTGCTTTCCTCTGCTGTTTTGACTGGTGTGATGAATCCTTATTTTGACGGAGCACGTCATCTAAAGCAATATTTCTCCCATCAGCATAGTGATGATGTCTGGCCTCAGTGGAAAGAAAAGCTCATATAGGTGAGGAAGCTGCTGTCACCTTGGATATTACCATCTGCATTTGTGACAGGCCAGAGATGTAATCAATAGTTATTTTCCCTTAAAATACTGAGTTTACACAGTGCTTTATTGGCCGCCCTCGAGTCATTTATCAATGTCACACAGGCATGTGGCCCAGTCTGGCACTTTTTCTGCTCCAGAGCTCCTATCAGCACATCAGCGGCCAAACAGTGAGCTCACTTCCTTAAAATGTAATTTCAAACATTATTTGGCAATAAGCAGAAACCTTATATTGCATGCAGCGATGACTTATAGAAATATATTGCTCAGGCTCACCACTTTTTTTCATTGTATAATTGCAAAATAAAATTGTCAATTCAGATTGCTTTCACCTGGCTGTGAAGCCTGTGTGGATTTTCACTTTGTTCCTCATATGAAACAAAGATTGTGAAGATTCGGCATATGATACGTGACTGGATTTGGGAATGTGGGAGATGCAATCTGATGATCTTATCCTCGTAATAACTTTCTGTTTTTGTGAGCACGGTGGAAAAGTGAAATAAAATACAGAAGCAAGAAAACAGGTGAAAGGCAGAAAATCTTCACACGGTGCCCTTTGGCAGCAGCACTTATCATCATCAACACAGTTAATGATTGAGCCTACGGGCACACGGCTTCAGGAACAGCGCCAGCTCACAGCAAAACAAAAACACAGATTTATAAAGCAACAGTCTGGGGAAATGCAGTGGCTGTATGTTCTATTAGAGGGTTACCTTTGCTGCACCTCACAACAATAGACTTTCATCTGTTTTCTGAATTCCACAAACGGGTTCATCTCTAAAAGCCATTTTGAAGTTATTGTTTGGATAATAATAGTATACACAGCATTGTAAGTGTCCTGTGTAAAAACTGTCTGCTCCTCGTCTGAGTCGTATAATTCTGCTTTAACATAATTCAGAAACAAGTAAAAATCTTATTTAAGTGACACTTTCATATTGTAACTAGTTAATAAAATAAATCTATATCTTACCTCCCACTGGTTCTGAGGAGAGAGACTCTTGAGCTGGATCAGCCAGTCCTGTTGTCCATCACACACGGCGCAGTGGTGCATGGTGATGATGACGGGCCGGGTCAGCAGGGCTCCGGGGGGCCCGCAGCTCACCACCGGGCTTAGCACAGTCTGTCCATCTTCCACCGAGGGCCTGGAGGTGCACACACGACACAGTGGACACATGTGGCTGTTAGGCGTGTGTGACAGGGCGGGGCCACTGCTGACAGGGTAAACAGAGCTGAGGCTTTAGAGCTCAGAGTGTTGATAGAGCAGCAGAGTGCGTACCTCATGTTGTCCTTCCTCTGAACTGTCACATACATTTCATAGACGCGGCCCTGAGGGACGGCCCCCGCTGGAACCAACAGACTCACCCCTGGACACAAAAACACAAGGACAACAGAGTGAGCGGGAGTTGGTTTTATGTGTCCAGCAGAATATTTTCAGTCAACAAAAGCCTCAAAATACCAAAAATTAGGCCCCAGCTCAACAGTTACACGGTATCAGAGGCGATCGGTAGTTTCCATGTATGTGATGTCATAACATACTTAAGCTGAAACCATTTCAAATGCAGATAGAGGAATTCTGTACATTGTCTGGTGTTTGGTCACAGCTGCGCCGCACTTAAACACTTGCATAGGATTTATATGCCCAGATTGTGGAGCCAATCTCTAAAGATGATAGGGTTCACGCTTGTGGATTTTCTTTTTGAAGACGTATTTCAAAAGTAGTGAATCGTGGGCTCCTGGCCTCCATCTGAAAATATGACATCATAAAAAGGTAGAATGTGATCCCGACCTCTGGGCGAGGCGTGGCAGACGCAGCCCCGGGAGGGAACATTGTTATTAACAACAAAAACAGAACTAAACAGAGCTGCAGTTATATGAAATGAGAAACCATGTGGCATCATATATCCTGAATCAATGACTGAAGCATGAGCATCGTGTTCTCCAGCTCTGCATCATCTACATTTTTCTCCTTAGATTGATTTGATCCCCTGCCCTGTCCAGTGTATATCAGGCTCTACCCCTGCAGTTTTCTAATGTACTTTTTTCTCATGGGTGTTTTCTCAGATAGCTCATTGATTTCCCCCGTCCTTGTGCTGAACTTTTCAAAAGGTGACAGACAGCTTCCCGCGCTATAGCGGCCCAGGCAATCACAACTGTGCCAGGGGGACGTTGAGCTGCGTTGCCACTCTGCTTCACCGCCAGGCTTCAAAGAGCCAAGGAAATGCATTTTAACAAGGAGAAATAGCAAACAGTCACAAAATATTTCATTACTCTGACACACAAACAGATCAAATATCAAATGGTCTTTTCTTTCGCTTTTGACAGTAATATGATGAGGTAGCTAAGCACAAACCAGCAGCTGAGAACATTTTACAAGAATCAAAACCAAAAAGACAGAAATTGGAGAGGTCTGTGTGTCTTTAAGCTTGTCTACATGTATCCGCAGAGCCTTACAAACGGCCCCCTGTGTTTGAAGTGGGGACAGCAGAGTAAATGGAAGCTGTCTGAAAGCGCACACCTCTCCTTCACCGCTCCTGCCTCGTGCACCCCGGTTATCCATCAAACACCCAACCCAACTGTGCGCTGTCATTACCGTGATGACTTACATATGGTTTGGCCTATTTATTTCAAAGTCATGAGGGTGAAATGGAGGGAGACAGAGGTAAAGAAAATCACATGAGTAGAAAAAGATGCACATATGAATAGTTAGAGTTTGAATGAGGAAGACTCTATGACCAAATGGTTCCAGGAAGAAGGATTCAGGTTGCAGAGAGGAACCACACGCTCGACTTGAGACTCGCTCTACATACCTGAGTTGGGCACGATGAGGTGTCCCCCCTGCGAGCTGAAGGAGCCCAGGGCCGTGCACGAGGGGTCTCTGGTGCGCAGCAGTGTCTGTGTCTGTGTGCGGCGCCCCATAGTGTCGCTGTTGTCCAGGAGGCTGTGAGGTAACTTGGGGGAGAGCTTGGACGAGAACTCCCCTCCGAGGTCGTCCTGGGGGGTCACCAGTCCTGAGGAGTTGTACACCTTGATCTTTAGGTTAGGCAGAGGGTCCAGCAGAGGAGAGTTGGTCATTGGGATTTTATCTGCCACGTCGTGAAGAGCATAAACCGGTCCACGATACATGGCAGCTGCGGAGGTGAGGTCAGGAGGAGCTGTCAGAAGATCTGCTGTGGAGGAGATTAGAGGAGAAATTACGTTAAAACAATCGAAAAACAAAAAAAAAAAAAGTCATTAGCAGAATTAAGTTGAACAGTGGCTTTAATAGAAGGTTTAGAACTGAGGCTTCATATTGAGCCTGAGCCTTTGCCTCTCGAACCTTTTTCAAGTCTTTCCAGTGAAGCAACTCTCCTCCCCTGTGATTTAAAGGTGCATGATGCAAATTCTACCACCTTCTTGTCTCCATGTAGATGTTACTGTTTTGACTAAGTTTTCACAGTATAGAAATATAATATCTAACATTTATAATAACATTTTTATTGCAAAGAAAAAAGGGCACCTTTAAGCTCTGTGCCACAGCCTTTTACTGATGCATTTCCACTGCAGTAGCAGAACCATCAATACAGCCTCTCCATCTTCATCTCACGTCACCGCTTGTGCCCGGCCCTGGGCTGGGCTCTAGGGAGGGATTTTTCTTAAAGGTGGTTTATACTCTTCACTGCATCTTTGGCCTTTCAACTTACTGTGGTCTAAGCAGCCGCCATCAGCACCACCGTAACGGTTCTAATAGTTTGTTTGAATCTGTCCTGGCTGAAACACCCATGTGAAAATGAAGTGTTTGCAGCAATCAGTTTGACTGGTCTCTGGCTTCCCTCATTTGTTTTTCGCTCATTAGGGAAGTCCACTGCTCCATCTAAAAGCATTACTCAGTGGGAGAAGTTCAGACTGCAGCTGTGATTCATGAGGAACAGATGGCGTCACTCGCATAAGGCTCCAGCAGGTACAAGGATGGATGTTCAGAGCGGCCGTGTGTGGGCAGACGGGGCAGTGGGCAAACCAAAGGCTCCCAGTTCATGTGGAAGGAACTCACTCCCCCTCTCCTTATTTCACACAGTTGGTATTCATATTCATAACAATGTCTGCACAGGTCACACAGGCTGTTTAAATGAGAAATAAATCGGGTGTGTGTGAAAGTTGAAATACATATTGCATGAAAGTGTTTGCATATGATTCTTACCAAGTCAGAAATGAAGATAACTCATTCCCGCTTCATGCCTGTTGTTTCTAATTAATTACAAAATATATCAAATGTTCCCTCAGTTGACTCAAGTTGTAATGAATAATTGCTTCACTGCTGTTAAGAATTAACAGAAGTAATTTGCAGAAGTAATTTGCAATATCTATTATCACAACCTTCACTTTACGGCCATATACAACTGTATTAGCAATGCATTTATTTAGAACGTGGTGGATTTCTATTAAAAGCTCTGCCTGAAGTCAAATGAACAAGAATGGATTTTCTCTATCTGCACCCATTAACTGAGAAGAGCAATGGTTTAATCCTAATCCCCAGTACAGTATTACTAAGAGTGATTAAGAATACTTTTTACTAACCATAATCTACACTTTAGTTTACACTTTACTGGTTATCCTGGCTGGTAATTCCTGTTTCCAAGATAAATGTAGGTGTCTATAGGCTCAAGATGGTGGTTTTCTGCAAGATTATCAAACCTACTGTCAAATTCAGGATGTAAAATTAAAAAACGAACACGGAATAACCAAGGTCAAGCGGTGATCACACATTTCTCATGCAAAATGTAACCCTCAGATGAAGATTACTCAAGTAAAAGAGAAAGTATCACATGAAAAAATGACTTAAGTAAATCTATCGAAGTACCTGTTTAAGAAGGTACTTTAAGAGTAAAAAGTAAAATATTTTAGAGCAATTGAAGCATAAAATGTAGTGATTTTCATAAAGAGTTCAGCTGATTTTAAGTGATTTAGTTTTTCTAGCTGCTTTTGTATATTTGGTTTGGTTAACTCAAATTAAATGTGAAAAAAATAGTCTCAAACCATAAAGAAAAACACTTTTTTACTTCTCAGTCTAGATCAAAAATGTAGTGGAGTAGAAAGTACAGACACATGCTCTTAAATGTGGTGAAGTAAAAGTAAAAAGTATCTTAAGTAAAGTACAGATACCTAAAAAGAGAACTTAAAGATTGTACTTTTAATTTACTTGCAGCATTGGGAACCCTGATTCTCCATAAAGTTCTGGCCAACACAGAAAGAGTCAAACCTTTGCGCGCCGTCTTGATGCTGACGGGCTGGAATCCTCCGTTCAGGGCGGACGAGTCGATGATGTCGGAGTCGAAGTCGCGGTGGTTCTTCCTGTACACGAAGAGCGCCACAGCGACGGAGATGACCAGGCACATGATCACGGCGATGACAATCCCCACGTACAGCGCCACGTCGTCTGTGCTCGGGGCCACTGAGGACGAGACGGGACACAGAAACACACAAATCAGTCCGATCCATGATAGCGTCGGGCTGCTTAAGCGATTTGCGGACGCTGTCGTCGACGACTATCGGCCGTTATCATCAGATTCATATCCTGCTTTAAAATGAGCCGGATATGAATGTTCGTCTAGCGGGAAATAAAAATATCTTTTGCCTGTTTCTAGGAACTCGGCGCCGTGATCTTGTTACTTTGATTAATAGGGATACAGCACGAAAATCTGTTTAAATGTTATTTCTGTACGACTATAAATATCCCATCCCCACTAATCACATAGTCACATAAACAGATGCACAAACTGGGAGTGTCTTGCCCAAAGATATCACAACATTATGTGCATGGTTAAATTTAGGAAACTACTGGTTAAGCAAGTCCACCACAGAGTTATTAGTACTATACTGTAACTGGAAGTAATACAAGTAGAGTTTGAGGAGCCAAAGTAGTTGTAATAATAGGAGTAGCAACAGAAATGCAGTATTATTCAAACTGTATGTGGATAGAAATACAAGTAACAGAAGTAATGAGGTTATTTTACTCCTTTCTCATACGCAATATGTAAAGATAAGAATAGTCTCTTCTCCCACAGCCACAAACAATGATTAACTCAACACAATTAATGTAGAAGGTTGTTCCGGCAGAACCCAATGACACCCAGTCCTAACAAGCAGAGCCACGGAGCGGATCAAAAGCACTGAGGACCGAGATATAGACGTTTTCATCTCTTAAATTACCATGCTCTGTGCTGAAGTTCAGAGTGGAGCGGGCTTTGTTCTTACACAGTTCAGATAAAATCGGGACATCGCTTGCTTTTCTGCGACTGTCTTTCATGTGCGCCTCGCTCCCTCCTCCCCGTGTCTTTGTGTCCAGTTTCCAGCTGGAGGAGCCTGAGTGATTAGAAGACCTGGCATGGACCACAGCCCCACAGCCACTCATTAGAACACCAGAGCCCTAATGGATGCCTTCTGACAGTCTGAACTCTGCATGTCTGCTGAAGAATGTCCTTCACTGTCACCACCATGCTGACAAATGATTGGAAACCACAATGTAAAAAAATATAACAGGGTCATGTGAGGGCATATGCAAAATGTGTAGGTTAAGGCCATATATGAATAATAATAAAGAGAAATATTCTGAATGTCGTGAGACCAGGTGTGTAATCTTATAGTCGTTCAGTTGAATTATCATTGATGCATTAGACAAACGAATTTGTTAAATAATTATTTAAATGGGATTATAAGGATTTGCAAAACAGCAGAAAAGAGCTGGAGCTGGAGTTTTAAAAGTGACTGGACATTTGCTTCATTTATCAAGATGCTGTTTACTAGAATCTTCTCTGTGCACATATTGGTTTTGTGCAAGATCCTGATCATTTGCAGCTGATTAACTGATGCACAGAACAGAGTCGACTCAGAAGGTCTTTAGCCTCTGTGAGCCAATCGCACAGTGGGTGAAGAGTGGGTATGTAAATAAAGTGGAGGAGTGACCAGTAGATGGCAGCATTACACATGCAGATCCTCAGAACATCAGTGTGAGGGGCTGCAGGGGTGTGTGTGAGGGTGCAGATGGCCCTCAGCCTGCGCCCTGTCGACTCTCCCACAAAGCAAACATAAGGAGAAGACATGATCAGAAGGTACACTTTGTTTAGTCTCTGTTGTGAGTTATTCATTTGTATCGATCTTTTTCCTTGGCAAAGCTTCTCATCTGGCACACTTGGGGGAAGGAGTTAAGGTCAACAAAAGCTTTGTCTCTGGGTAGCAAAACGCAAGTAACAAGAAATTAATACAGAATTTACAGACATTTTAGGATATTACTTGCACCCTCTTTAAGCTGCTTAGGATCCTTAAATTGAAAATGCAAGTAATTAATTTACTTGGCTTTATATTGCAGCAAACAAAGTGAACTTTATGTTGAATAATAAATGAACCAAGAATAAAATGCAGCGAAGCAGCTGAAGATTTTGCCACAATCACTTCAGGGAAGGTGCTCAGGTCATGATGGGAAAATAAACAAATAAATCATAACTAAAAAGGTAATTTAAGGATATTGAAATTGGCTAAAACACATAAAAATACCATCTGTGCTTGTGCTTTTCATTAGCTGCAGTATCAGTTTATATTCAAGTCATTTTCCATTCGTTATTTCCATTTCAGTTTTGATTGGCATCTTCATTTATAATCAAAATGTCATAAAGAGTTGAAGTTTGGAGCGGTAGCAATAAATACACATTTCCTAGTCACTCTCTAAATCACCTTGAACTTTTCATCCAGTACTTGGCTCCTCATAATATTTAGGTCACACAAATTCATTTCACAGGCTTTTTTCTTGCAGAATTGACAAAGCCTCCGAAATGAGGGTTAAAACTTCAACTTCAACCTTATATGACACAAAATGGATTTAAGCTTTAAGCAACGTGATAATGTTGTTTCCTGTAGTAAAGTTTTGTTTCATTCACACCTTGTCTGAGTGACTCTGGTTAACTCAAAACTCCAAACTTGTGACGTCACTTAGCTGTAGTTTTCAGCTTAACGGCTCCTTTTACCTTTTGTTCAGTAGAGACGAGCCATTCTAGGTGTCGAATTATCCACATGATTCTTGTGAAGGTTTGTGGAGTTTAAAAACACAGTAAAGTCCGTGACAAAAGTCTTGTCTCTTATCCATT
>KN494767.1:32462-55090 GCA_000787155.1 Scartelaos histophorus | reverse complement strand
TTTGTTCAGTAGAGATTGGCAATTTAAAGTCTGAACTTATCCAGCTGATTCTTGTGAAAGTTTAAAAACAGAATGGAGCACTTCTTTTATTACCACATGACATCACAAGGTGGAAATATATGGATTTTTTGTGTTCAATATAGGTGAATGTAACAAAACACAACTTAAGGTAAGAAAACAACATTATAACATAGATCAAAAACAACGACGGGGCTAAATCTAAAGAAAACAGATTTTTTTCCCCTTATAATGGATCATCTAATTGTGAAAAACTCAACATTGAACCAAAAAGTGAAACCACCTATAGTCTATGATTAAACAAAGTGAAGATACAAGCCAAAAGTGTTAACATGGCTGCTCATTGGCCGCTTTTCCATGTGAAGTCATGCGATTTTTTTTTCTCTTGTCAAATTCCAGTAGTCGCACGAGACTTTGTTTATTTGAGCCTTTCAAAGTGAGCCATCAGTCCTGTGGTAGCACTTTTCAATAATAAACCTGCTACCGCACACACAGCCACGCTACCATCTGCTCGCTACACCCCGAGTCTTCTCAGGGGTCGAGGTCGCCGCGTCCTCCCCAGCGAGGGGTGCTCGTTCTGGGGCTCATCTGTCCAAACACGCTCCTGGCACAGCTCACAGAGGGGGAACGCAAAGACGCCGGGGCCCGTGGGTAACGTAAAGGGAGACGCGAGCTAACGTGGGGTTTGTAGCCAGAGATGTGTGCTGACAGTTCCACCCCTGATTGTCCCCATATGTTCGGAGGCCGTGCGTTGTGGAAAATATTCAAATAGGTATTGCACAACGCATGTTTAGGTAATGCCAGAGGAAATGGGGAACTTCCTCACCTGCTTAAAATTAGTTTGTGATGTACAGAAAAAAAGGTATATAAAAAAGCCTCAAATAAAAACAAAATATGGTCGAATAAAAGTGATTCAGGCTTTAAGTGTACGAAGGCATTAGCTTCCAAAGTGTTTTAGCAATGATGATAATTACTGCTTTAAAAAAAATTAAATAAAATAATGTTATAGAGACCAGGAATCCAATTTGTGTATTTGAACATATGACTAATCCATTATATTCCTTCAGTATATGACTAATTCATTATGTTCCTTGAGAATAAGGGGGCCCTTGTTGTCTAATTTGCCCCCCATAGTTTAAAACAAGCTACTCAACAATAAGTAAAAGCTAAAATTATGACGTTCTGCATTATTACAGTGACCAGTCGTCCCTATTTACCCCAGTTTTGAGCCCTGTGTCCCCTGTCCCAGCAGATTTATACAAAACTATTGATTTGATTTTAAGTTTTATATAAGAATTGTCCCACATGTCCCTATTTTTGACCAATTTGTTCCCTGCCAACAGTAAAGAGAAGCATCAGATGTCATTTGTTTTGGTAAAATACGAAAAAAAAAAAAGAAAATGTGACTATACTGGCTCACATGTTCATCTTGAATGGTTTCTGCATAGAAATTTTACTTAATTACGGAGTCATTTCACAATTTTATTATTAACAACCAGCAAAAAATGGGAATTTCCAAGTTTTTTATTTTGCAATTCTGGTTATAAATATGTAGATATGTAGAGGTAATCTTATTTTATCTTTAATCTTTCTGTCATTTTTATTAGTAGAGGCAAATTAATTATATAAAATTGTACTTTTTTAAAATTTTGGTTGTGTTTAGTGCACTAAAAACCTATTTACTGAGCAGGCTTGCATTTCCATAAACCTGACTCTTATTTGCCAACGAGAAAGGCTTTCTGCAATATGGCATAAAACCTGTATATCTCTTTGAAGGATGTTCCACAGTATGGCTTTGTTTCCATGGAGTTATAAAGGTTTGATACTTAAATAACAAGTAAATGTGAATGAAACTAAACAAAACTCCAGGTATGTTTGTGATGAGGAAATAAAATTATAACATAGATGAGAAAATAGAGTAATATGGGCCCTTTAAACGCCGTCATATGGAGTATACAGTAGTTTCATTTCATGGCAGTAAGTCATCTTTCTCCACTTCCTAACAGTCCCTCTGGTGCTCGGAGCATGGATAATTATCTCTCAGTCGAGAAAACCAAGGCCTCTCTAATCAACTGCACGGCTCTTACCAAAGTGACCAAGTTTAGAGAAGACTGCCTAAGAGTCCCTGGGAGACAGCTGGAAGTGATTGTGCGAGCTCCAGGGGTCAAAGTGCACCGCCCGTGTGTGTGTGCGCGCTGCATAATTGTTTTATTCTGAAACAACCTTGGAGCCGATGCGAGTGCACTTCGAGAGCGGACAGGGGGTCAGCGTGGGCAATTAGAAGGCACTTGTTTTTACTGGTGAGTGCAGAGGTCCTTGAACGCAGCACATATATGACACCATTGTAATCTCAGGGCCTGAAGGGAAACAGCGCGGACTTGACTTGAGAAAAAAAAAAAAATCAGTGACTTCAGAGGATGCCTGGTTTCTAGTTGAAACACCCCTTCAATTTGATTTCACACTACATTAGTAATCTAATTATGTGGTGAAAGGTTACACCGGCCGGGCCTGGAGTGGAGACAGAGCTGAACTTTGAGGGGAGAGCCAGGGAAAGCAGAGAGCCGGGGCTGTACACCTCTGCTACTGTGGATGTTTGGTCAGATACGCCCTCTCACTCTGCCAGCTGCCACTGTCTGTAAGGCCAGACCTGCACAAATGTTTCATCCTGTTTTGTCTGGCAAAAATAAGACTTAAGGAGCCAGTTGTATAGCTCTTGTCATTTATCTAGTTAAGCGCCTGTTAAATCTAACAGTTGTTAAAAAATGTTGATTCATTTCGTGAAAAGTGTTTTTACAGCCTAGTCGACTTCTTTTCTTTTTCTTATCCTTATTTTTCATTTATTTATTCATTCATTCTTGGCCGAGATATGTTTCATATATCTTGCCTGGCTCGCCAAAACCACATGCATTACAAAGATGTGTGGGTCTGGAATATATCCTGTCTCCTCGATTTCAGATAGTCGTGATTGACAGGCAGATTAACCAATCAGAGAAATACATGGGTCTGTTTGGGTCAAAACATACATGGCGATTACAAGTAAAAAATGTAATAAAACTAACACACAGGGCTGAGAAATGGTGCAGATTTCTACAGAATCAACAAGTGAAGCACTGAATCCTAATGTGTCTGAGGTAAATGGAGTTGTATATTTTGTTTTGAATATGAGAATTTTCTCGAGGAGATTGTTTTCACATTGACCGACACATGCTGCAAATCAGCATCTGTAACTTGACCTTCCCAAGTTAGGATGCTTTATTGTCTGAAGATTTGAACGGAATGTAGGAGTGTCTGGCTGATCAGGCAAACATCTGAGCATCTTGAAATAACCAATTTAAATTAGTCAAAGAAACAAAGGCCTGACACTTGCTCTGGTAAAGCTGCCAGCTGTAAGTTTATTTGATTTCTTTTAACCAGTAGAAGGCAGATGTGAAAACTGTTCTCCTTTTCCTTTACTCTGTCTTTGTTTCAGGCTCGGCTCTGCTCTGAGACAGGAGTAACCTCGATAGCATCTAGTGGTCATATGTGGATACAACAGGGGCGGGTCGGCCAAGTTAATTACAGATGGCAGCTTTAAGTAAAACCAACTCACTGTGTTATAGCTGCAATGTAAAGTTCTAGCACCTTGTTCAGTGAAATGTTTGTAAGATTATTGGTCATTTGGTTGTCTGTTCAGACCAGTTTCATAATTTTAGTTTTGTCAAGGGGGGTTTATTCAAATGATATAGTGGACTTAAAGTAAAGAATAGAGAGAAACATTCTGCAAAGTGCCAAATAGTGGACAAGCCAAGTTGGACGACCTTATCACTGAACCCATGATCCACAATGTGAGAGAGATTTCTATGTTCAACACTGGTCGTAGTTGTGTTATGAGAAAGGTTATACTCATGAGGTCCTGGGTGCATTCACATCTCAGCAGGCTTGGCTCCTCTTCTGCTTCCGTTGGATGGACACTGTAGACTCGGGCTCCTCCCTCTCACAGACGCTGTCTGTAAGGCGACCTCGGCTTCATAAACATCAGCAGCTGAGCCAGAGCCATAAGCTGTCAGGGAGAGTTACACTGACTCCTGTATACTGGACACTTGGTAGCACTGAAGGTACTGAAGCATGCTGACACCCCTTCAACTTGCACAATGTTAAGCCATAGAAATGCTTTCCTTGCTTTACCCTGGCTAACCTTCGAACATTTTAGCGGCGCAGTGGCTAAGTCGTTAGAATGCTCACCTCACCGCAAGAAGGTCCTGGACACGATTCCAGAAAACCAGGGGCCTTTCTGTGTAAGTTTGCTTAGGTTTCCTCAAAAAACATGTTAGATTTAGTTAAAATCTAACCTCCTAATAAATCAAATAATGTCTTGACAACCAACCAATTTTAGGACAGCTGCTAATTTGTAGCATGTGTCTGAAATATCCTTGAAATATGTTACTTAACCTTTATTTGTTGTTGTTTTATTTAAATATATTGTTTGTTCTGACACCAGTAGACCATTAATCTGCCGGCCTATCAAGGCCATCAGAAATCATATAGACATTATATTATTTCAGACGTCTTTGTTGAGTTAAAGCTTGTTGTCTTACCAGGCAACTTAACTCCACTGAGAGTAAAAAAAGGGCAACCTTGACACACCGGCACTGTTCAGTTGTACGTAGAGAAATGCTGGGGTGGAATACATTTTCCAGTCAGTTACTGAATAGCCAAAAATTCAGTAAAATATTTAAAAAAAGAAAACACCCAACACTTAAAGACCTTGTACCCAATTTTTGTTTCATGTATTTGCAAAATTTGTCAACCCAGTATAGATATTTTGACCTCAAGAGCTGCTTTGTTTGCAAATCTGCACCAAATTGGAAAACACTGTATTGTCCAAAAGCAGGTAGTGTGTGTTGGCATGCTAGTTATTGCTAGATTTAATCATTAGGATGCTCAGAATGCATAAGGTAAGTAAGGAATAACTTTGGACCACTGCTTCAAACTGTAAAAATCTGCTACAGTGATTTTTAAATCCTAGTTTTAATCTCACGGAGCATCGTTTTAGACAGATTAGATGTTCGATTTGGTTTCTTATCAAATTAAACCAACAATTCAAGCAACGTCACTACAACAGCGTCTCATGTATGTATCAGTGTGGTAAGTTGTGACCTCAGGAAAACTCTTTGGCTGCTCTTTGTGCGTTGTTATTATTTATATAGTCTTGTGCACATCGCTTATACTGTACACAGCGTGGGGAGGAAAGCTCTCAGAAGTCAAGAACATTACCTACCCCGGTGCTCTATTGTCTGAGAGGAACGTTTGTGTTGGACCTGCTCCACATCACCTCATGGTGGAGATTACACATGAACCACCCACGCGGAGACATCCAAGAGGAATTTTTTAATAAATCTGCTGAATGCTGTAACGTTTTGATCTCGGTTGCGTGTTTGCGTTTCACACGAGAGGCCGAAGCTGAGGCTGAAAACGGGCAAGTCGCTAGGAGTTTTCGTCATTGCACCGCTTTTGATTTGTGGTATTTTGCACAGTTGCATGACATCGAAGGATCAGCTAGCAAAAGGAGGAAAGCTGGACACAATTTGAGCAGCTGATGATAAGTAGCAAAAGTGAGATCTAGCTTAAATTGACGGATGAGCTGACAGCGTTTGGTATAATGAACATTTTTATTGTGAGACTCTCTGGCTACGTTCATTGGATTCTCTTATTTGTCTTTGAATTGTATAAAACATATTTAAAAGGCTAATTTCTGATCTGTTTTAATGCTGTTCCCCACACATGTTTAACGCTCCCATCCTTGTGAGGCCATGTGGTAATACAGGAAGTGCTCCACTGTGTTTTTAAACTTGATACACCTTCAATAGAATCATTTAGATGATTTCAGGCCTGAAGCTGCCAGAGCGTTTTGAGCTTTGGAGATGTAGACTGATAGTAACGATTACTCAAACATACAGACAAGACAGAATAGGATACTATAATTCTCTATATACCTGCAGTGTTTCAAATATAAACTGAGATTAGTGAGGTTTTAATATAATAGTCAATCAGAGGTTCTCAAATTTAACTTCAGTGTGTGAACTGACTAAACTGCCCCAGACATCATATCATATTATAGTCCTGGGTCCAACATTTGTTCTTAAATCAGTCACTCAAATGAAGACCTCCTCAAGTATCACCTCATCATTCAGTTGAACGGGGGCTCTTTACCAGTCGTTTTGGCCGCGCTCCCTCCGTCTGAAATGGACGGTGTGTTCCTATGATTGTTTAATCCACCTGTCAGCCCCGCCCGCTGAAACATCGGAGGTTTGAGAAGAGATTCAGACTGCTTTGAGTGCAGAGGAGAACTGACTTGGCTGGTCGGGCAAAAGAGCTGGACTGAGACACTAACTCCTTCCATACACATTCCAACAAATATATATATGAGGTTTGAAGTTTGCTTGAGGCTATTCGGCTATGTGCTAACTAATGAGAATAAAACGTATAATGAAATTCATAATGTATAACTGAATCTTCATAAATTCAATGTCTTTAAGGGGCTCATTATCCAGCCAAGTTATTAAAAAATAATGCGTCATAATAAAATAAATAATATACCTGGAGCTATTTTGCTTATTTCAGAAATCTCTTATAAAAAGTCCTTTACTTCTGAGTCTCAATTTGAATTTTCCCAACATTGTCGCATCACAGGTAAAAAAACAAAAAAAAAAAAAACACTTTAGAAACCAGTTCACAAACCATCACCAAAAAAGTTCAAACCAGTCATGTTCATTACAACTCTACAGTAACATGTCCAGGCATATTCATTATTATCTGTTTTAAATATGATCCATCATTATTTTTTAGTTCTAAAACATGAAATGCCAAAATCAATATTTATTTATTTATTTAAATGTTACCCTTATTTAAAGCTGCACTGTGTAACTTTTCTAACTCCAGTTTTTCAGAGTGTGGCATTAAAATTTGCATATCCATAGAAACAAGCAGGAGATGTTATGAGGTCAATTTACAGGTGAGATCTGTGAAGACTTGCTGTAACAATGCATGTTTTAGGTATTTTTGATTAAGAAAAAATGCATCTTATATAAGTTTTACAGCATATTCTGGAACACTACAGGCAAAACAGCAGCATCTCCATGGTAACTCCTCCCAACCTAAAAAGTTACGCAGTGCATTTTAACCAGGAGGTCCCAATGAGAGCCATGAGTGTCAGGATTAAACCCACCTAAACATGGTAAAATACAAGAAGAAATACAAGAGATTATTCAGTTTTACTCGAGAGCGTCACTTCAGTTATAATCTCTATCCGTCCTGAAGCCCAATGCCGCCTCCACACTTTTATTTAGGAAGGTCCCTAATTACAATGGATGTTATCACTCTCAGAATTAGTGATAACATCATACACGATTATACATGATACAGTTTTGCATGATTAATGTCTGACTGCTGCCTTTGTACGTCATCTGCACTCAGGCTGCTGCTTCTCTCTGGTCTGAGAGAAGAAGCCAAATAACCTTTGATTTGTTCCCAAAACAAGTGAAGGAACAAGTGACGAAAAAGAACATACTCTACACAGTCCAAGCACAAAGAGGTTATTTGCACACACATATGATTATAGTATATATGGGATAACACACACAATTATTCTAACAATGAGTCTGCACATTCTTAAAAAGATGAAATGTCTCCAGATTGAGCTGTATTCTTTTGTCTTTTCTATCTGCTCCTCTACCTCCCGTCCTTCTCTGTGCACCTCCGAGTGGATCAGATGGTGATTAGGCTCTGGACGTGTGTGGCCCGTGGAGCTCAGCGGCGGCGCATACCTGCCGGGCGCACGCAGGTACCCTTAACCCTCGCCGCTAACGTCTACCTCCTGTGTAAACACGTTAGCATGAGTGTCACGTGCGTCGCCGTGGCCACGTTAAGTCATGTGTCTGGAAGGGGCCAGGTGGTTCTACAAGTCTACTGAAAACAGACCCACCGCGTCCTTATCTACTGTTATGTAGAGCAGACATTTTGGATGGAGGTTTAAGGGAAAGGAAATCACGGTTTGGCTTAAGTGTTGTATTAAGACTAGTCACGGAATGCCTCTGCTTCTTCAAGATTCATGCACGCTATAGTCAAAAATGAAAATTGTGACATGTGCATTTTGGGAAAGAATTGGCTCATTGTTTGATAAAGAGCCTGACGAGCTGCTTCTTTATAATTCCAGATGTGTATGGTGAATAGATTCTACTTTATTTTGTTTAGATAATGCTCTGATATTCTGCAGAGTGTTGCCACGTAAATATGATTAGTTGCTCTTAGCCATGTTTGATTTTTGTAATTACAAAAACATGTGCTGACTGTTCTTTGGTGTCTTGAGAATTAGAAGTCATTGAAACACAGATTTAAAGCTTTAAAGGTAAAAGTGCACTATGTAACTTTCCTGGTGGGGTGCCCGGCTTGTCTCCATGGAGATTTTTTTGCTTTGTCTAGAACAGTGTTTTCTGAATAGGGATACGGGCACTTGTTTGGAAATTTTCAGTAGTCAATAAATCAATATGTCTATTTGATTGGCCATTCCACTGCACTTTCTTGAGGTGGAGGTCGGTTTTCTCCAAATCTCAAGCACAATCGAATGCAGCAAGAAAATCTAATGTACTCGTAAATTAATTTATAATTACTAAAGAAAGATCACTAATATTAGGTATTCAAACATGAGACAAAAAAGTCCGGAATGACAAGTTACAGCCTGTGTTAAAAGGTGGACTGAGCGAGTGTGGCTTCACTGTTCAGTGCTGCTGAAATGAACAGGAGTTACACGAGTGAATTTGGAGCCAGGCTCTGTGTTATGAATAGGATTTTTGGATGGACAAAACAACTAAAACAAAAAAAAACCACCAGGATCATGTTGAGCGGGTTAATACTAACATTTAAAGACCAAAATAACAAGGCTCACAGCAGCAGTTACAGCGAGAGGGGCCACAAGATCCTAATCTAAGTCACTTGGAGCCGGGGTCAGAAGGAGCCCGTAAACCTGCATGTGTATTAGTATTTATATTTGTATCTATTAGACCATTTGTATTTGTGCTTCCACATAGGTTTTCCTGGAAATTTCTATTTAAAATACACCAGCTAGCGCGCTAGCTAAATATATATATATATACAGTCTATGAGTGACTCAAAAGTGGAATTGAACTTCCCTGTCTCCATGGAAACATTAAACTCCACCAGGTCAAGTTACAGGTCAGATCAGTGGAGAGGCAAGCCCACTCACAGTAACAATGCAAGATTTTCAAGGTAATTTTGAGCAATAGTATATATATAATTTTGTTTTCTTCTTTTGGTTTTGTGCTCGTTTGCGTAGGTGGTGTTCTGTACGCAGGAAGGCTCCAAATTATTAATAAAAAAATAACAATGCAACAATAAAAACACCTGTAATTAAACAAAGGATAACTTGGAAATGCCACACTGTGCAAAGTGCCAGGCAACAGAAGATGGAGACAAGAAAAGTGCAAATCCTCCACCTGAAAAGTTCCATAGCGCATCTTTATATGACTAAAGTCTAAAACAAAAGAAGACATTTTTGAGCCTGGGCCCTTACAAATCTTGCCTAGTGTCAAGATCTTTTTGGTTTCCTTTTTTTTCCAACAGTGATGATGATGAAGTCAGTGTGTTTGGAGGCCACAGCTGACATTGATCCTCTGTATGATCTCACACAAGGGCCTCCAGCTCCCCCAGCCCAGCAAGATCTACATGAAATCAAATGCTATTACTCGCTGTTAGCTGTCAACAACATGCGAAACTGTACTCTTCAAAAACCAGTGGTGGATATGTGCTGGTCCACGTGGTGCCCCGCTACTATATATCCTCCATCCACCAGCGGGATTTCACCTACCCATAATTCAATGGGGCTAACCATCAGCTGCAAGCCACCTGCAGAACGGCCAAGTCAGACTGCGTTTTGTTTAGAATGGTTATTTAAGACACTCTTAAAACCGAGGCCCACTTGCCACTGAGACTTTTATTACTTTTATGATTAATTTATGTAAAAGGTTTATTTTCTGAAGGCCAATCTCAAATGTCAGATGAACGCCGTGCACTAAACAACACAATTTTAAAAAACAAAAACTCTCAAATAAGCCCCATACTGATCATTGACATTCTATTAATTGCACAATTTATACATGAAGGCATAACACAAAAGCTCGCAGTGATTTAAGATTTAGAATGAAAGGAAAAATATCTGTCCAAACACCATTGCTATCAGCATGCTATTTAAAGTGGGATTGAACACCTAAACTTCACTCACAACTCCATTTCAAACTGGAAAGACTCAAGATTGTCTTTTAGTTTGATTATTTATTGCTATTTTATGATTTTTATGGCTTTGCTGTTATTTGATTTTCACTGGTTTTATTGTTTTAGGACTGGTGTGATCAAATTTTTTGCAATTTACCTTTCGTTGTCTTCATTTTACGATCTCTCTGGAGCACTTTGGAAACTGCTGTTTGTAAAATGTGCTATGTAAATGAGGTGGATTTAGAAGGGAGTGGAGGTTCCCAAGCACTTAAAATTGTAGTGGTCTCTGGAGCCAGGACACACATTTTTATACAAATCCGACTACAAAACTGCAAATATACCTAGTTTGCACTAAAATGACCTAAATTGCAAATGAATTAGCATGAAAATAAAGCTAAGATTTGCCACAATAAGTGAACATTGCACTGGAACAACTGTAAACAAGCATAATCATTCATATTGAAATGGTCAATGGCTAAAGAAAAAATAATAAAAAGTATTGTTTTTATTGTTAGAGCAAAGCAGTGCATGGGAGAAGCCTTCTGCTTGAACTCCAAATGTAACAGGAGACGTTTGGCTTTCAGACTGGAACTTTGTGGTTCACAGTGGATGAGAGGTGGACCGTGCTGACCCAGAGCTGACCAGCAGTTAACCGACCACAAGTCACTCATCACAGTGTGTTGAACATTTTTTGGGGCCAGCGTTGAATTTGTGTTTTGTTTATATCTGTGAAAAACGTAACGTGCCATCTAAAATATTATAGCTGGCTATTATTGGTGTATTATTTTGACACTACGGTTCAATACACATATTGTAATGTTGGGAGCAGGAAGGAAATATTACAGGAAATATTAAAGGATCTGTGCGTGACTTTTATAAATTTAGGGGAAAGCCCTTTATACAATATAGTGCATGTAAAAGTAACTATTTCAGAATGAAAATGAGACTGAATGGTGGCACATGAACATTTTAAAGGCATTTTGTTGGATGAGAACCACATGGAGGCAATTGGCAGGAACAGTTTCTTAGTTTAATCAAATGTTCTAGACAAGAGCAGTTATTTCTACATTAACAGACAGTTGTTTGTCTCATGGTTCAATGCCAGAGTGAGAGAACGGACCAAGGGCGGGACTTACACATCTCATTGCTCCTTCATGGGTCCAGAGCCTCACATTCTCTCCCATTAAACATCCCTCTACAAAACGACACATTTATTTTTACTTTGACAGTATTTCATTCTTGTGACAGTATTGTTAGCATGAAGGATTAAATGAGCATAGCTGACAGTGCTCTGGAGAGCATCTCCACCTATAATAAATGCTAACATTTATCTATTTTCAGGCTGCATATGGAGAGCAGTTATTGTAGCCAATTACAGTATGAGCTTCTTTCAAATACACAGCAGGCCCATCCAAAACAAACAGCACACGCTGGGCAGTTATTACTCCAACCACAGGCAGAGGAAATGGTCTTCACTGTTTATGAACTCACATTTACTAGTGTCTCTGTGAAGAACTGTGGCCTCCCATATCCTCAGTAGAACCTGTTATCATTTGTTTGGGGCTGTAGCGTTTACAATAAAATGTATTCTGGGCAATGCTTTTATAATTTGATGGTATGGTTCTGGTCTATATGAGCCAAGTATATCATGGCGGATGCTTGGTGGTTACAGAGACTGTGGCTGTAATGAATAGTACACTGCAATATATACTTAAGTAAATACTGTGCTTAAAGTATCAAAGAACGGATCATTTTGAAATCATTGTGCTGGATGAATGAGACATTAGAACATCATCCAGTGTGTCTGTGGGTTCCAAAATCATTTTGAGGAGTTTTCACCATTCAGAAGATGATTTTATAATACTGAAATCCATGGATAGTCTAATACCATCATTCTCAAGCTGGAGTCCCTGGGCCATGTTGGGGGTGTCCCAAAAATATGATTAGTCATTATTCAATATTTAGTACAATGATATACAATTCTAACCAAGCAAGTTAGTTATGAAAACTACAATGACATAAAAATGTTTGAGAACCTCTGCTATTTAAAAAAGGGTATTATAACTTAGTATAACTGGTATTTCTTCAGATCATTTTGTTGGTCATCTAATATTGAACCATGAGAGATAAGCAACTGCCTGCTGATTTCGCACAGTTCTTCTTCTTTTTAGACACACAAACCAACCAAACTATGCATGCTGGCAAAATATATATATTAAAAAAAATCAAATCTGGTTTCAACGACTAGTCTTCTAAACGTTCTTTTCCCCCTTATCTATTAGCCTCACACAGTTGTCGGGAAAGAGGATTTACCTGCCTGCAGAGGAAATGAGAAATTGTCTTTATAGTGGCCCAGGTGTAGAGGGATATGAGAGCTGAGACAGGCTGCTGACAACTGCACTTTTGCACATTAATACCGCCACAAGACTTTCCATGTGTCTGGCTCTTTACTGCTACTAATTATACAAATAGGCTGAGGCTGCAGGCAGAAGAGTTGAACCACAACACCACTTCCAATGACGGTCTGTGCACGTACCTGTATGATGCCTCGCTCTGGCGCAGAAAAGTGTCCAGGGAGTTGTATTTCATAAGGATTAATTGTAATACTGCAGTTGAACACGCTTCTGTCCACCTGCTTGTCAAACTAAACTATTCTGACTGCAAAATGGCGCGAATGCTTTGCTCTAATTTTGCGTCTGTGTGCAGGGATAATTTCGGTCTCACATTTTAGCGTCGTCGGCAAGGTGAAAATGCTGATTCACAAAACGCCTTTTCAAAGTCCCCATTGTGCAGAGAGAAAAGGAGGACACATTTTCCCAGAGTTGAGGCTGTCTCTGCTTAAGAGCGCAAATTGGAGAACACAAGATCTTTTCAAAGTGACTTTTCCACTACGGCAAACACAGTTTTTTCCTAAGACATATTTTGTTTACAAACTAGCGGTTATTGAGAGCGGTTAGCATCACCTCGGTAATTATTCTGCTGTTTGGGCCTGGATTTGTCGCTCCATTGGTCGGCATCCGAAATTCAGAGGCAAAATGGATATATAATTGTCCCCATGTCAAAACATAACCTAAAAGGATTTCAATAGACCCTATCACTGACGTCAGCTGCAGACTAAGACTTAATTTGTACTCACTGCCATGACACAATAATTGCCGAACAAACCAAAGGACACAACCTTGATATAACACCCTTGTATTATGTAAACTTCAAGATGTCAAGACAAACACAACATTAACATTCAAAAAGGGCATTTCAAATACATAAAGCCACAAAACCACTGTGTTTTGGATGTCAGTCAGTGTAAAAGACATTGTGTCCCAGTCACAGAAGTAATCAAGTGGTTTCGTAGATGGATGGGAAGAGTGTGTGTTTGCACAATAGCTGCAAGCAATAGGTTTAAGTTTCACAAAATGATTATCAACTTTCTTCTAGATATCTTCCAGGGGATTGTCATGTGCTTGTCTCCATGTTTTTTTCATTGCCTGACATGACACATGATCCACAGAAACACAGCGACAGTTGCTCAGTGGTTTGAACATTGGCCCCCCAATCCGAAAGTCTGAGAATATGTCATCCTTAGGCAAGACACTTCCCTTGCATTGCCTAGTATGAATGTGGTGTGTGAATGGAGCAGACTGGCACTTCCTTCAGTCTGCCCCAGGTCAGCCATGGCTTCAATATTATATTAGTCAATGAATAATGACTAGACTGTAGACATTATTATTATCATTATTATTATTATTATTATTATTATTATTATTAGTAGTAGTAGTAGTAGTAGTAGTAGTAGTAGTAGCAGTAGTAGTAGTAGTAGTAGTAGTAGTAGTAGTAGTAGTAGTAGTATTAAACCTATATATGGATGGAAAACTGGCCAAGTTCGGAGCGGCAACCTCACTCGCATTAAGAATTCACATTTTACTGTGAAAAAAGTGATAAAAAAAGACTAATAATAAAAATAAAAAGCAGAAAATTGAGAACCTGAATCATACATCTCCCCTTCCTCTTACTGATGCCTCTTTGGGCCGCTGTATCTTTAAATGCCAAGTCAGTGCTCTTTACTTTCTCCTTCACTATAAGCCAAAGTTAGGCACTCTTCGGCACACAGAGAGAGATAGCCAAAAGCCAGAGCCTGTGCACACTGGAATAGATGACAGAAAATCCCCTACTGTCTTTGCATTAGGCCTCCTGTTTGATCCCTGCGTGTGTCTGCCAGGGTATAATGAAGTGTAATAAGCAATTTGATTAAAAGAAATCACACTTACCCCTCTAAAACTGAGTGCTGCTTTATATGCTTTATATATATAGCAATTTTCATTTATATATAGCAATTTCCATTTATATATTATTACATCTTCTTAATGTGAAAAAATATAATGTACAACCTTATACAACTAGACACATTCTATATATTCATTAAGAATCTGTAAGAGTTTAAGGAGATGGATGGACAAGAGGAATTATCATTGCCATTGATATTAATAAGACAATGAGAACTAAACAATTTCCATCTTTACCATCAGCAGAAATTTTAATTAAAGTTTATTAAGGAAAAGCCCCTTGAGGTGCGTCACCTCGCTTTAGAGGGGGATCCTTAGTATCCAGACGATACAACAAGTGACAAAACAAACAAAGCAAAAACAATATAGAAAAGCAACACACAAAACAACAAATATAACAAACAGAAACCCAGAACAATAGGATAAAATATAGAGACTCGAATAAACATTAAACATACTTATAGAACCATCAATAACACAAGCAGACACTTCACTAAAAGCAATGACATTGTGTTTTGAGATGAATAAACAAATCTTTCTTGAATCTATGGAGTGATGATGAGGAGCAGGGAGTTTGGCAAATTGTTCCAGTCTGATGGTGCTTTAAATGTGAACACTCTTCGTCCAATAACTCTAGAGGTTTTTGGTACCACAAAAGAAGGATTATCTAATTGTCGTGAGTATGGTGACAAGAATAGAACAAAGTCCTTTTGAAGGTGATGGACAAAAGAGAAAAATGCATTTAAAATGAACTGTAACCAATGAAAGTGCATTCTTGCATTAGGAGGTAAATAATGCAATGCTTCATACAGAATACAGTGATGAGTGAGATACAGACATGTTGCCCTGTGTGCTTTTAATCATTAAAAAACAAACAAACAACTGAGAGCCTCCATTTGCCAGGTTGGAATCTTCATTTAAAGCACAATTCTAACACAAAAGCAACACTCACAACAAATTAAGGAGATCTAACTGGAATATATGACAATGTTTAGGACAGAAAAAGTCTGCGTAGCTTTAAAAATATCTGTGTAGTCCCTCAGTGGTCCAACTAACTTTCATACCAAAAGACGGTTGTCAATCGCCAGTCTCAACTCAGAATGGGAGAAGTCAATCTAAACTCCAAAGCTTTTGTCCAGTTGACAGAATTGTTGTATTGTTGTGTATATGTGTCCTTATCATCTCTGTTCATAAAAGCTGTAGGTCTATATCAGAGGATTTGCTGCCATAATACTATTGTTAAGTCACTTTGTTGTATTTGGCCTTAATCATATAAAAGAAAACCATTTATAATATAAGAAGGCCTCAATTGCCTACCATGATGAGCTAAATATAGTGTCACAAGTACTTCCGGCACTTTTCCTGTTCTAATCACATATGCACTGTACCCGTGACATTGTTGGTGATTAAAACATTGCATTTGTTGCTTCACTGTAACTTCTGGAAGTCTTCTGAAAAGTAATTTCTTATTTTTACAAGTTCACATCTGATAAAGTCCTCTTCCATCTTTCAGAAAATGGGTGGTCATTGGAGGTATGAAGTTATTTGTGGTCTGGCTCAAGATGCACAACTCACATTTTGTAAGTCTGTTTTTCTCTTTTTGCACAAATGTATGTTACCAAGCCATAAATGTAGCCCAGTAGTAAAGGGAGGAATGAATGCTTGACTGTACCCAAGGGAAATTTAAATCCACAAAAATGCTAACATGCCCATTTGTAGTTAACTGAATTAGCCATAGAAGGAAGTTGGTCAAGAATTAACAATCTGAAGATGATAATTATATGTAATAAATCCGAGTATCAATACTGTACCGATGATCAAACACGGATACAACAAGATCAGTGTAAAATAAAAAATGCAGTCTTATCTAAAAGACGGGAAGTACTTTGTTGAAATTGACCCTGACATGCGGGGTACCCCAAGGGTCAGTCCAGGGACCCCTTTTGTTCAGTCTCTCCCTGCTTAGGTAGGTTAGGCCATTTAATACGCAGGATTAATACAGCAACTATGCAGTCAACACACTCACTGCAGCAGGTGACTATGGACCACTGCATCCAACAGATCAAATACAAAGCAAACAGTGAAGCTCAGAAAAGACAGAAGCCATAGTCTTTGGCCCATGGAAACAAAGAGAACGTGTTAGCAGTCATCTCAAGTCTCTAAAACCCTCATGTAAGGTTATAATGAACTTTCACTATCTAAAAAAACATCAAATGCAATGTAAACTGTCTGAGAGAGACTCATGCATGTATTTGTTAGTATTTTAGACTACTATAAAGGCCTGCTCACTGTAAGACAGCTGCAGTACATCCAGAAAACTGCTGCTCGGGTCCTGACTGGAACATGGAAGGGGCAAGTCTCCTGCAGGTGCCCAGCCAGAACTAAACATGGGGAATCAGCCTTTCACTTTTATTCCGCTAAAATCTGTAACAGTCTTCCTAAATAATACTGAAAATGACAGATAGTATCATAATATTGTAGTAATGTACAAACACAATCAATCATTAGAGAATATGAGCAATGTTGGGGGAAAAAAGCATCTGCTCCAAATAAATATTTGTGTGACAGTATTGCTTAAAATGGGCAGTATTAGTAGAACAAAACCACATTGTCCGCACTGGCTTCTGTAAGTTTATGCCAGGGCAGTTGTGGCTACAGAAAATGAATGTTCAAAAAGTATTGTATATGCATTCTCTGTATTATTTCACAATAGGACTTAATTATTTAAAGCTTTAGTTTTGGTCTGTGCTTGATACTATATCATTTATATCATTTCTAAGTCAAACTATGTAACTTTCCAAGTTTAAGGTTCACCAACTGTCTCCATGGTGATGCTATTGCTTTTCCTTTAATGTTCCACAGTATGGCAGTAAATTTCCCAATTCCATATTGTGAAACATTCCAGGCAAACAATCACATTTTCTTGGAGGAAATCAGATAGAGAAAAGTTACATGGTGCAACTATGACATTTGACAGAGTAGAGTTGTTTTCAGTAACTGGATGATTTTCGCTTTTGCTGAATCCCGTACTCTTGCCGTAGAGAGGAAAACACGTCATCAGAGTGAGAGCACACATGACGCCTGCTGCAGCGGAATCATAAACACTTGTGTGGAGGACGAGGAAATGAAAAGTGCAGCCAATCAGTGTCCTGCTGCCTCAGACTGTGAGGACTGGGACTTCCTCTCCACCGACAGCTAAGGGCACCGTTTTGCTTTGGCTCAAGAGTGACTGAAAAAAACAAGCAAGTAGCATGTAGTAAAAGGGTCTATATTCTCTGTTATAATATGTTATAATATTGTGTCCTCTTCACAAACGTACCTGGAGTGGAGTTTTTCTTCATTCACACATGTTTAACACTTCATATTTAGACTTAGAGTTCTTCTATCTAAACAGAAAGCATCCACCTTATGATGTCACGACACAGGACGTGCTCTGCACAAAAACTCCAGTCAACTATGATAATTTCACCTCTGAAATTGCCGATCTCTACTGAACTAAAGGTAAGAAACAGCTGTTTAACTGAAAACTACCACTAGATTACATCACAAGGTGGACCAGAGCATTTTGAGCTTTGGAGATGTAGACAGACTAATGAAAGGATCACTCAGTATGTTTTTGACGAACATTCTAACACATCTTAAAGCTCACAAGAATCCATCCATCCACAAGAAAGCATGTATAAAGTGTCAATGCCAGTACACATAAGGATCAAATGTGTGTGTGTCTGTTTTATTTGTTTGCACTTATGTTTTAAGATAGTTATAACATGATTAAAAGCTTGAACAATATGTGTTCCCTAATATATTTAAATTTACACAAAATACAAGCACTGAAAAAAGAACTGTTGAGATATGCCATATGCCAAAAACATCTATCTTTATTGGTACTATAATAATAATCTATAAAAATCTATCTATATATAAAATCTATATATCTATCTATATATATAATCTATCTATAAAAATCTCTAATAGTAATCCTGTATTGCCCTGGATTTACAGCTGAATTGCTCAAAATAAATACATAAAATCACATGCCCCCTATCTCCGCCCACTGCTGTTTAGTTATTCGCAATTATTCCCCAAAAAAAAGCCATTCTCCCAGTCATACATGTAAGGTTTTGAAATATCATGTGGCAATTTTTCGATATCTGTAAAAAAAAATGGATCACATAATGGATCAGATACTCAGGTGTGCAAAACTTTAAAAACATTATGAATATATATATATATATTTTTACTTGCTCACGTTTGGACCTCTATAAAGACTTTGGTCCCGTTTTCTGTTTCATTTGTATTTCTCAACATTAAATATGTTGAAAATCTGTTGCTTGTTACAGTGAAACATCAATGAAGAGGCAGGGCTTCTCAGTTCTGCATAAAGTCTATGGACCTGTTTCTATTATTGAGCTGTTTTAGATCAATATTACAGTTTACTCTGAACAAACTGCAATGCAATGATCTGCATTTGTTATAGCATAATAGTAAATGACAGAAAAAACATGTCCTTTTTAAAATTCATGCACAAACGGAGCAAATGCGATAGGCCTGTCACTCATCATTGTGCACATGCTAGAATGGATAAGAAATACAAGCACATGTCACAGCGTTGGGCCTCTATAAATCATATCTGAAGTTGTGCTTAAACAAAACCGGAGCATTTGGGGTGTTGTGTTCAAACATTGGAGCGGTAGGTTGCCTGTTACCACTCAGCCTGTTCCTTCTGCTGCAGATCGCATGGAGAGAAAGGTTGTGGCCTTTTTGGAATGCGCCCACAAGCCCCGCCCCCCTCCCGCTCGCACTCTCGCTGTTGCACTCATTCATCTTCAGAGCGCTTGTCCTCACTTCCCCCAGCACACGACAAGTCCAGAAACATCAAAGATTCAGACTGAAATAAGTAAAAACAAGTGAGGATTATCAAACATAGACACGAGGCTGGTGTAAATTTCAGACAGTAGCCTCACAGAAGTGGCGTGTTTGTGATCTGTTTTCCATTGGTTTCTTGGGGGTTGTTTGGAACTACACAGAAGAATCCTACAAAGCCTGGAATGCTGCTGAAATGTTGTAAATAGTAGTGAATACTGAAAACAATAGATAGTATCATGATATTTTTGTTCAGTCTTTCAATTCATCCATCGTTTTAACTGTAAATTCCAAACACAATCAATAAATAGAATAATCGCATATTATTTTATGTATTATAACAGTAAAAATCATTCTGTGCCACTTCAATAAAAGTTAAAAGGTTCTGCAGGCAGCAAAATGTGCCTTGCCCCAGTACAGATATGTTGTATGTGACCACTGTGCGCTCTCTGCATCTAATTATAAGAAGTTCTATCAGAAAGTTTGTAATCAGAATTGTGTACAGTTAGCATGCTAGTTGTTGTTGGCGTTCCCATGACGGCAAAACTCCTCACATGCATAAATTAGGATGTTTGTAATGCATAAGGTAAGTGACAAATAAAATCATTGTGCTTTTCATGTTTTCTTGAAGGTACAGGGTCTTTACTGTGCTGTCTGCATCTAATTTTAAGAAGTTCTATCAGAAAGTTTGTAATCAGAATTGTGTACAGTTAGCATGCTAGTTGTTGTTGGCGTTACCATGACGGCAAAACTCCTCACATGCATAAATTAGGATGTTTGTAATGCATAAGGTAAGTGACAAATAAAATCATTGTGCTTTTTGTGGTTTTCTAGAAGGTCTTTACTGTGTTCATGAAGAATCAAGTCAGCTTCAGGTAGAATATTCAACCAGGAAAGTTGTATGTCTGAGAATTACTGCATTCAACCAGTCACAACCTGAAACATTTATCTTATGATTCACTTGATTTTTTTGCATCACTGTGAGTTGCCTGTTTCCACTATTTGGTTGGAAACAATAATAACGGGCGCATGCTCGACCCAGTGCCATGATTTGGGTTTGTTGAATCGGGACGCGGCGCTGCATCTGTACTCACCGCACAAGTGCAGAATACATGTGTTTACTAACATGTCTGTGCTCTGTGACCAACAAAAGCAGCTGTAAACTTTGAGGAGAGGCAGGAGAGCTGCAGCAGAGGCCGGGGAAGCCCCAGCGTTCGGCTCGGCGAAACACCGGCTCCTCTCTCGCTTCTCTCTGAGCAGGGAAACTCTCACCTCTCACTAAATAAAATGCACCTCCTCAAACCTGCACTTCTCCGCTCTCGGTTTTGCGTCGGTCTTAAGTCTCCTGGCATTCATTAATAAGTAAGCGTCACCTCCTGTATAGTATTCCACATTTTTTATGACACCACAAAGTAACCTACCACACATAAGAAAAAAAAATATCCATCCAATATACTGCACTTTCTTAGACCAGATGTACATTCCTTGCTCGTATGAACTTTGCAGTGTTAGCTTGAGGCTGTACAGTGTAGCCTATATTCAACCTCGCACTTGATTACCGACACATTTTAGACCACAACCTTTGACAGTCTGCTCCAGAAGTGTGGCTATCCTTATTCCGGTGTAAAGCCCCCCTCCCCTCACTCACATTAAGAAGTTATTGACCTCCCGCTGTCCCTGTCTGGAGCTTGTCTACTCCGAGAGGTCATCCGTGCACATACATTGTTTAAACGAGGTGCAAACATATGGCCCATTGGTGATCGCGGCCAGTAAAGGTGGAATGTTACATCATCACTAAGCGACCCAAGACCTGAAGTTTGATGAGTGGGTTTACGGAAAGGGCCAGAAACTCCCCACCGAGCCCTCCTTAATTATATAGCGAAATGTCAGACGTTATCCAGGGAATGTAAAATCAAGCTCTCATTTCCAAAATACTGTCGGGATGTTGTGGAAACACTCAGAATTTGCTTTTGAAATCTGGTATTCCTGTTTTGTCATAAATGGGATTAATGACTGGGTTGAAGACATTGTTGGCTCTATGAGGATGGTTTGTTTTAGCAGTGATAATGAGCCGAAAAAAGTTACCCCATAGATGGTTAACCAGACTAATCTTTGCAAACCACGTAGCGATAATTAGGGTAACTCTGGTTGCATTGTTGAGTTAGTCTTACAGGGTGCGTAGCTGATTTTAACGTTCCAATATTACACAAAATTGACTCTTATGAGCTGTCAGTCATGTTATAGTCCAGTTACCTCAACAAAACCACTTGCGTTTTTGTTTTATTCGCACATTGTTGGTTGACTTCCCCTGTGATAGTGGTAATTTTCAAGTTAACAGCTACATTTTGCATTTCGTTTGGTAGCGATGGACAATTCCAGAGCTGAAATCATCCCAAAAATATGTGAAAAACCACAAATTTAACACATAACACAACAGCAGAAGTTCGGAAAATGACATAATATGGGTCCTATCGTGTATTCTTGTCATGACGAATCCTCTTTACCTTATTTATCGTTTTAAAATATGCTTAATGAGACAAGAATTGAGACTGTACAATACAATCTGTCCACATGACTGATACAGAAGCTGCAGACAGGCTCGCCTTTTTACATCCTATCAGGCACATTGCTGCTTAAAATTATGGAAAACCAACTGCCTGACACTAGGTACTAGGTAGATGTTGGAAATCTTTAAGAAACCAACCACATGGCACTATCCCAGACACTTGTTTCTGCGCCATGGTGCAATGTCAGTCGCAGAATGAACGAAGTGAACGGGGGGAAAAGTTCAAACTAAAACATGTTCCTGACTCATGGTTTGAAATCAGGTACAGGCCCTTTGTGTCAGTTTTCTTATTTCCAGGAGAACAATTGGGGGCAAGGGTGACTCACTCCATGCCTTTTCTTCACCGATTCTATTTGGTCGAAACTAACTGGGGCACCGAAGGAGAGTAATATCCTCAGAAAAGTAAACAGGGTACAGGGCTAAGTTTTTGGGAGACACATTCAAACTTCATCTGCTCATCTGGCACAAAGAAACACTAAAACAAAATGTCTTTCTCTTGACACTTTTCACTCTTTTTAAGTTCTTTCCAAGTAAAAGATAAGATGGATAGATAAGAATGAGCAGCGTCTCTACTCCAAAGTCTATTTTTATTTTAATATGTCACTCTAGACATGCCTTTATTTTATTGTAGGTTATAC
>KN494767.1:14702-25577 GCA_000787155.1 Scartelaos histophorus | reverse complement strand
ATTGTAAGCTACTTTAAGTGTAGCCTTCGAATTGACTGATGCTGCATAACAGGGTTCAAACTGAGCTCTGTACTATTTAATCTAGTCTGGTGTCTAGACTGGAGCTTTGAGGGAAATATTTATGCAGTTTTGAATGTTGTCTATCCCTGAGTTAAAGCCACAGTATGTAACTTTCTAGCCAAAAATATATCAAAATAAAAGCATGTTTTAGTGAAATACTTACAAAAATACCCGCCTCTTTCCATTGAAATGTTGTTTCTTTGAACAGCACGAAACCGAGAACGTATGGAAGTATACCGTATTTTTGGGGCTATAAAGTGCACCGGATTATAAGGCGCAGTATCAAATAATATGTCAGTTGTGTCATTGTCCACACATAAGGAGCATCGGATTATAAGGCGCAATAAGAGAAACAAAACGCGTGTCGGATAAATCGAACTTTATTCAGGTCATTTACAATAACTCTCAGTTGTAGCTAACACAAAAATACAAGTTTAACAGTTGGTGATTTGGGCATCAAACATGCCCGGATCCCTCTCAACATTGTTCAGTTTTAACACTAAAATACAAAACCTGAAATCTGCATGGTAATGGTGGCATTTTGGGTCCTTGTACAGCACACGGCAGAACTACCGGTATGTTGCACAGTCGCCCTATATGTCGCCAACATATTACTCCTCCTGACTCGCCCACTAATACGTTATTAGACTAATGTTACAACATCAAATCGGTTGGAGGTTAAACACAACCAAAGGTCATACATAAGGCCACTGGATTATAAGGCCACATTACATTTGAGAAAATGTAATGATTTTAGATGTGCCTTATAGTCCCAAAAATACGGTAGTTTTAACTTTCTGTTTCCATAGAATCATGCAGTGATGTGCCACCACTAAAACGTTACAAAATGTACCTTTAAACATGACATGATCACAAAATTCTCCAATGGCATCACTAAACTTTGCTCAACATAAGAGCTTTCCAATCAGATGCTGGAAATGAAATGAACTTGGTATGAAAAGTATAAATATAAAAATACACACATCAATGCAGTGAGCCTGTATTGCTCAAACAGAAAAGTGTTTTTAGAAACTACTTGTCTTCAATAACCAAATGGCATATGAACGTTTCTCACCACAAAATGCCAGTTAGATGATACATAATCTTATTACACAACACCACAAGTATAAGGTTGAAGTTGAAGTTTGTTTTTCATTAGAGTCAAATCTTTTTTTCCCCCTCAGAATTTTAAAGTGTATTTTGTGACAATGTGCGTTAAAAAAACAAAACCAGGAGACACCGCCTTCTTAAATTGTAAAGTTTTATAATTAGACGAATGAAAAATTGGTTTGCAAGAGGAATAAATTAAGCTAAACCGAAATGGTGAACTCTGATATAATCTACCAGCTGTTTACAGAAGCATTTTGAACTGGTGGACAAAGATCACAACAAGATAATCAAATGCTAATCAGATACTTTACAATGTGGTTGGTGAAACAGCCATCGCACAATAGAGGCATAACAACCCATAATGATGTTTGCTATTAAACAAAGGCAGTACAGTTTGACTCTAAAATCCATCCCTTTGGGGCTGGTTTAGTTAACTAAGGATAGGATAAAATGCCAGAGTTTAAAGCCAGTACCATCAAACTGAAAATGGCTTTTGGATGGAAGCCGAGACATCTTGATCGCAAAAACAGTGTCCAGATGACCAGCGTTGAAACCATCTCAACTCTAATTGGAAAACATTTTATTTATTGCAAACTACTACTTTGGGATGAGATCTGATTGGCTGTCCAAGGGTGGCCCACTCTGCTTCACCTCTACATCTGAAAAACTGTATTAAAGACTAGTTAACTGCATTTAAATACATCTTCCTACAAATTTTGATTATCAGGTAGCCCTGGTAGCCCTAACAAAAATGCCACGATTCCTTTCAGAGTCGCTAAATATGCTTTGTTGGTGTAAAAGATGAGGTCATAGTGTTTTACAGTAGGACACATGAACAGGTCCTGGTGCTGTTGTTCCAGTAACACTATTACTGTCTGAAACCACAGAGAGCTGCAGTCCATTACACTCACTGAGAGGGCTCGGTTTAACAGGGTACAGCTGCCGGCCCAGACACGCCACCACATCACAAATGCACCTACAGGATATGGGCCACGAGTGATTTGTGTCTATAGAAAAAGCAGCTTTAAAACAGATACACTAGGGTCACGACTTCTGCACGAGCTAAAAAAGGTTATGCAGAAAACTGTTCTCAAGTGAGTGTGGTGACATGCATATCCTAAAAAAAGCAACACTGACTTTAAACTTTAAAAATGCATGTCATGTTTTTGATGCATTTATTTTATACCAATTCAAAGCAAATTTAGATTTTTAAAGCTACCATATGTAAATAGATTGGCCAACCCATCCCATTTTATTGTCACATATCACCACTATTCAGCTACCCAAGGAGCTATGGACATTTGAGATGCTACAGGCTTTTTGTCCTGGCAGACCTTCCAGAGGAAATGCTCCAAAACCTTCCAGGGGAAACACTCTGGACTGTTGGGTTATGTGAAATGAACCGTTTGTTTTTCCATGAAGACTGTGCAAGGGGTTAGCTAAGGAGTGTTCGTTCATCAATCCGACTCGGAACTTGGAGGAGCTCGGAGGAGATCGAGCAACGTTTCCCAGATGGAATCCAAGATGGCTGCACCCAGTGTCACTTGTAAGAAGTGTTCTTATTGTGTTTGAACACTTTGGTCGTTTAAGTCACCCGTGTTACAGCAGTACTCCACCACGTCTGTATCACTGCCTGTGGGTTTGGTAGATGTGCTAATGTGCCAAATTATCTACTATCATGTTAAACCAACTTCACTAATACACTGAATAACACTATTAAAACTGAACAATTCCTCGAGGTTGTGTAGTTGAAGCACTTATTACTTATTTTGGAGTGCCTGGTACTTGGCCAAAGCTAAAGCAAAGCAACAGCATCCATATTTTTCTTTGAGTTGGACACACAAAACATAATGAAGAGATTGAAGCTTGAACGTGACGTCATAAGTGATATCTGAATCTGAGTCGGATGGATAAACGAACGCAACGCTGGACATTTGAGATGCTAGAAGAAGAAGAAGAAGAAGAAGAAGAAGAAGAAGAAGAAGAAGAAGAAGAAGACCTTCAAGAGGAAACACCTTGAGGAAAACTCTAATGTAATAAATATACTGATGGTAGCTTTAACATGATCTATTTAAAATACATATATACATTTAAAATAGTTTAAAATGTGATAAAATAGTTAAAACAAAAGATCTGGCCAGAAAGTTTTTGTTAGTTTTGCTGTAATTAGATGAACCAAACAGATAAACAATATTTTAGAATTTTCTAAAATGTATTAAAATTAGCCCAAAGGCACAAAAGAGAAAATACCATTCAGTGAAAAGTGTTAACCCTGAAGTACTTTCTTTCAAATAAAAAAACAGTTTCATGCGTTGATTTGACTTTTAACATTTCCAGCATACCTGCTTCCTATTAGTCATTCCCAAAGAACATTCCTTCGTAGATTTCGATGCTGTCATTCTGTAAGAGTTCACTGACGTTATCGGGATGTTTGGCTATAAAAGAAGCTCTGGAAATTACTGTAATTATCTCCCCACCAGATCCTCTTCATGTTTACAACCTTAGAACTTGTGTTTGTCCTTACTGCATTCATCCAGCAGAGGAAATATCAATATGGCTCGCATCAGGTCGCACAGTAAATGACTCTTAATAGTTTACAGAAAGTGCTAAAGCTTTGGGGATACTGTGGTGCTGAGTAATGCCTGCAGTCTTAGCCTGGTCAGACTTATCATCCTTTTTCCAAATTTTTACAAAGACGGAGAATCTGGTAATGCTTCATAGACATTTGATATTCTCTGATGCCTTTGTGCCTGACCAATCACAGATTTGTTTAGCAAGATAAATGAAGGTTTACAAAACATCACAAAGTATAAATATGAAAAATACACACATCACTGCACTTTTTGTTTTATATGTTTGGGAATCAAGCACAAATGGTAAAATCTTTTGAGAAACCACTTTTCAGTAACACAAACGATACAATTGCAGATCATGATCGACATTCCCCAGGGAAGGTGAAACTAACCAGAAGCACTGCTCTGTCTAAAGCTCAGTTACTCAGATTAGATTTTAATCTGAACTTTATTTTAACACGAAAGAACTGATTTGTGCTGTTTAAACAAGTCACTCTCAATTTGATTAGAGCCTCGAGCTCGCTAGCCTCAAGGTTGGGGTCCACTGCACGATTTTGGCCATATGTGACGGAAGATTTTTGATCTTGGGGAATATCTTAAGTCAGAGTTCAAAATTGTGTATCGTAGGTGTCAGAATGAGAGGGGGACAAAAATTTAACTTACTGATATCAAGCAGTGAACTGTGTCCACTGTGAACAGGACCAAGTCTCCCCAATTCCCTTTCATTTACTTTTACAAATGCAGAAACACAGCTAGCATGTAGAGCTAGTCTCAGTGAACCTGTGCAATTACAGAGGGAGACATGAGCACACGAAGCCTGGAGCCTGATATTCACTCGGACAAACTTTCATGACACAGTGTGCATATGTGCCGCCGTATGATTTAAATCCCCCACATACTCAAAGACAAAAGAAACTTGTGCAGTGAACACGAGGCTTGAGCAGACTGTTTTTCCGTTAGTCACTCACACTTTTGTTTGACATTGCAGCTCTGTGTTGGTGTCTAATTTTCTGCGTACAGGACCTTGAGGACCTAGATGACTTTTCAGATTATTTCCAAATCCTTGAAAACCTCAGCTCTTTGCACGTTCTATATTATGGTTTTTACATGTTCAACCCACCACATTGTTTTCTTGCACAGTTCTTATTTTCATTTCTCATTGGTGTTTCATTGATTTTTATCAGTGTTGGAATAAGTGCTCCTGATACCATAACCTTCACACATCTGCAGCAGTGAAATTCAGCACAAGGCCAAATGACTGTTTTCAAATGTGCGACGGGATCCAAATCTGATATACAATGCAAATTGGAAATAAGGGATTTGACTTTTCCTCTGACACGATGTTGGACTTGAGGGTAATAAATGAGACAGTTCACATGTGTTTGAAGGAATATAAATGAGTAGATACTTTTTGTTTTTCTTTACAGTTTGTTTCTTATTTATTTGTTATTATTTGTATTTATATATTTATTTCCAAAATTGTCGAGTGACTTTTAGGGGGGAATATTCTGGCCAGTTTCCCAAAAAGAATGATTAAATATGCAATTTTTTTATGTGTTTGAGTTGTCTCCCTCTGCCGTCTCTTTTAGACACTATGTTTTTGTGTGATTAAGCTGCTTTATTTCGATAATAAACAAAAAAGAAAAGAGAAATAAGTGAATATGCCTTTGAATCCCCTGACGGTGTATTGTCATAAAGGAGCGGCAGGGGAAGTCTAACACAGAAAGTTACTTAGTTCTGCTTTAATTGATTTGGGACTGACTGATATTGGAGCTGATTCTCAGTAAAAGGACAGTTGGACCAGTAGCAGTTTGCAAACTATGAATGTTCTGAATTAGTGAATTGTCAAAGATATAAGCATGTCTTTTTATTCTTAGTGCAGTCAGATGCCAGAGAAGAGAGGTTTGCTGGCGGCTAAATAAAGCACAAATGGGCTTAAAGAAGTTTTGGAGAAGTCCTTTTTTCCAGCGTTACCTCAAACCTCACATGTGGATCTGAGGATTCCCATACTTTTGAGCTCATTTGAACTTCTCTTTCTGTTCCCTCAAATGAGTGATGAGCTGCCTCGGAGTGAGGGGATAAAAACCAAGTGTCTCCTACAAAATGGCAGACGGAGAGTTTGGGTGATCGTGTGCTGTCAGCAGCTTTGTGAAAAGAACATTTATGCCCAAGTGGTACTTTAAACTCTTAAGTCTAAACTTTGGATTATTCAAAACAGAAAGTGACTTGTCACCACAACTGATGTCTAATTGTATTGCAAAACACGGCTTGTATTACAATGTCGCCCAAGCTCAATCAATTCACTTGACAAATTATATGGTTTACGAGCGATATATACAAGAGATATATGTCACAGAGATGAAAAGCCTCCGTTTCCATCGAGCTCTACCTCAAGTTCTCAAAGCACCAGAGTGACATGAAATCAAGCAGTGGATATTATGCGCAGAAATAATGGTTTCTTTCAAAATTGGAATATTACAGAAAAGATGACAGACTTTCGCTAACCACTATTATTTCAATTGAGTGTCAATCAACTTTAGAATATATGCCTTCTATGTATGCGCTGCTGCCGTGGACTGCAAATGTAGACTTAAAGGTGCATTATGCTCACCTACCAGCCCATTGTACCACAAGGGACTGAAAACCATAGAGCATGAAAATCCTAACTTGAGGTGATCCAACTACATCTGTTAATTTGTATGTGTCTCTCAAACTTCTTTTATCTGAGTGCTTTGATTTTTTTTATGTGTTTTTCCTCCTCATTTTATGTGTAAGCAGCCATGTTCGTTTTTGACACGAACAAACCAGGCGTCTCTGATTGGATAATCTTCCTGTCAGTCACACCCTTTGGAGACAGGAAGCCGCTCCAGATTCACTCGTCTTTGTAAAGTTTTGTCAAAGCGCTTGGTTCTGACTGGCCAAATATGCACATTTTGTATTTTTTCTTGAGTTTTTTACTCAAACTTAGGCTTTCAGACTTCAGTGTTTTCTAATGTGTGCATTGAGCCACCATAGTAAGTGCAGATTTTGCCTATACACATATATGTAGAACTCCCCCAGCATGATGTGGCTGCAAAGTATCAAAATCTGGAGATGCTGAAGGATGCAGAAGTATGAGTCAAATAGAGAGAAATCATTCACCTAATTTAAATCTCCTCCAAGCATGAATTATTAGAATTAGAGGCATTTTGAGCCTCGCAGCAAGAAACATTTATTTTCAAAGGCTCTGCAGCGTCGTGGTAGTTTTGAGTTCATGATTGTAACCGCAGAATTCATTATAATGAGCAAGCAAAGCATGTGTCCAGCCTCACTAAAAGGTTGATCCATTCCTCAAAATTGTATTTGTTGACTAAGGTTTTATATGTCCATAATGTTAACATCCTCAAAGTTGAAAGCGTCTCTTTTCTTTTTTTGGGCTATGCATTTGAGTTCACATTAAGGGATCGCAGACTGCTGAATGCGCAGTTTAAATAAGCCACATGTTTCAATATCAAACAAATGTAAAACTTAAACCTCACTATCTCAAAGTCTTTGTTGGTCTTGCAATATTCGTATTAACAAAATAAACAACTCTTACCGCCCTCAATTGTTTACCCTAAGCTCTTAACTCAAAGTTGTGTTATTTTTCCAGATATGGCTGCTGCCGTAGATTAAAATATCAAAGGCGAAGAGACAATGAGAGCTAGACTAACACACAAAGCGGTAAGGAGAGGAGACAAGTGGAAAGTTGAACCTGGAAGGATGCTTACAGCGGCCGTCCAAATTAAACAGACGCCGAGCCAGACCCGACCTCAATGAACCATCCATCACGGCGCTGGGATGTTATAGCGCTGTTACTGTGTCTATAGGTGCAGTGTAAATATCAAGGTCGGTCAAACGGGGTTGGATCAAGACTGGATATGGAAGGAACTGGTGCGACGACGAGGTAACGAGGCCAGAGGAAGGAGGTTTGGACGGAAGGAAAACTAGAGGCGCTAGAGGCAAGAACGTGGCGGTTTCACTTCGAATCGGAAATTTGTTGTCCCCAAAAGTGTTGTAAAATAATTCAACAATTATTCTGGTTTTTGGGGTAAGAACTTTTCTACTGCCACGTGGTCCTTCTGTTATGATAGCAAAATAAAGTCAGCTTATTTAGTTAGTTTAGTGGTTGAATAAGCAGCAATCTTTTCATTTACTATTATTTGTAAACTAGTCAAAACGTTTTTAACCAAATAAAGGTTGTAATATGCTACATTTTATATGCTATGAATATTTATGGTGTATTATTGAGTAAAATCTGAATTTATTTAGTCAGTGTTATTGACATTTGAGAATCCTGCTGTCTTTTGGCATAGTTTAGTCCAGATAACGATACCAAATATCATTTATTTCATAGCCAACTAGTTATGGTTATAGCAATACATTTTCGTAGCTCTATAGTTTGGAGCAAAAGAGACTACTAGACAGTGGCAACTATAAGAAACTTTGAAGTACGATATGTTGTTTCAGAGATAAACTTAGATAAATGATAATACTGAAGCTCTATTATGCCTCTGACACAACAAGAAACTAAGATAAGCTCAGTAAACATTTTTAGATCGACACTATAATAAAAAAAAGGCATGGGCTGCAATAGATAAATGCAAGAATGAACCAATAATGTACAGATATGTTTTTTATTTAACAAAAAAAAAACTTTTACGAAGGAATTGTTCACATGATAAATATTGATCCCAAACTATATTGTTCCAGCGATCATATACTGAATGATAAATCGATACAGTGATAATCCTCACAGGCGGAGCCACTGCTGGGAACCATATGTACACAGTGTGTTAAAATTGACTCTGACAGAATCAGTTTTCACATTTTCTCAGGGTTTATATGAGTCCAATCTGAGTTAATTTAACATTTTTGGAAATGTTTTTTAAGTAACACTGGACCAAAGTTCCTGTTTAACCCCAAAATCAGGAGTTATATTAATTTTTTGAGAGTAAATGGATAACACTGTGTAGGGTTATCCAGATTTAGCGAAACAACACACAGAGATGCTTTATTTTTTAGTTTTTAAGATTAGAGATGCTTTATTTTTTAGTTCATTTAAGATTAAATTATGTACAAAACTGGTTCAAATTGGTTTTCTTTGGCGGGAGTTTGAAGTGGTGGGTGGGAGGTGCCAAATTAACACTAAGGGAAGTTGAATAAACTCTAGAAGATTAAACTATTCAATTCAATTCAATTTATTTTTGTATAGCCCAAAATCGTAACAACAGTTATCTCGGCGGGCTTCACAAAATTGTTAAATTAGCAAACAAAGATGTCAGAGAATGAAGCAGAATAAGAAAAAAATAAAAAATAATAATTAATAATTAATTAATAATTCAAAAATACAGAATGTCCAACAACAAGCAGCAAATGGATAATTGGTCCAGCATTTCCTGACAGAATGTCCTCCTTCTTCGGCAAGGAAAAACCCAGTGGGAAAAAAAAATAGAAACCTCGAGGAGAACCACAGTGAAGGAGAGATCCACTCCCATGGACGGACAGACAGACAGAGTATCTGGAGGAAACTCATCTCGGCATGGGAAAAACACTGAAATTTGATTCAGAAAGGCTCCGCCCAATCAGGAACTTAGCTGATATGAGGCAAAACTCAAGAGTCCAAGCTGCTCATGTAGGGTCAGCGACTCCTATACTCGTGCAGAACGCCAAACATTTTCCTTTCTCATTTGACAGTAAAGCAAAACATAATTGTCTGTTAAATCACTTTTCTGGTCATCACAAGTTAAAAACATCCCATTCGTCTTGTGTCCTCCCCTCTGTCCACAGTGATACTTCCAAATGTCTAAACACGATGAGAGGATCTTGGCCCCCGTGCTCCTCACCTCACCTGCGAGACTTCATCTTATTAGTAACTGCTCCTCCATTTCCAACCACTCCGGACCGGACAGGAATCTCCCAGGCTTTTATCATCACGAAAACATCCATCAACATCCTCGGTCAAGGTAAAGGCTCCAGACATTATTACATGTAGACACTTTTCACTGCAAGTCCCCCAGGTAGGTCTTATACACTATATTATGATAAATTACCGGATTGTTCTCCAATATTCCACTGTTGGGATGCAGCTGCAAACACAAGCACTAATACAGAGTGGACGCAACATGCACAGGACTGTTCATTAATGATTTCAGGCCCACGGCAATGAATCATACTGACACAGACACTCGCAAGTCGCTATCTGAATATTATAAGGTCCATGTGTGAATGAGGTAGTTACACAGTGTCACTGATAATCCTCTGCAGTGGGCTTGACTCATTCAGAAAGGCCAGATCAAAGAAATTTGCAGTGCAGATGAGATGACGTCACCATGGCCTGTTCCACAGTATGGCATTAAACCAATATATCTTGCATTTATTCAGTTATAGGAGTTTTTATTTCTCAAAACTACCACACAAACATGCATTAATACTCATGTACATGTAAACTGGCCTTGTATTGTGGCTGCTTGTCTTTGTAGCTTTTTGTGATCTGATAAAGAGACTTCAGAGAGTTTAATTCTTACTACTTTACTGCCCTATGCACAGAAACACAAGAGACACATCTATGACCACACTATTAACATCCAGGAACACTTTATAATTAGTTATACCACATAGGAGGCCTCTACATTACAAAATTATATTTATCAAAAAGAAATATTCACTTAAATTGTTATTTCTCACCTGAAACACAAGAGACACATCTATGACCACACTATTCACATCCAGGCTCCCTTTACAGTTAGTGTAAAGTGTGCACATTAAGTAAATAAACATATTAATAATAAATAAAAATAAAATTTCCCTTGTACAAATCTTAAATAAAATAATACAAATGATGAGGTGGGTGGTGCTTTCTAATCTACTGTCATTCTATCACAGCATCACTTACTGTGATGTACTTATTACTATTCAAATAAATTCAAACTTTATTTATAAAGCACTTTTCATACAAAAATGTAACACAAAGTTACATTATAGCGAATTAAAAGAAATACACATATTTCCATTTGCCCATCCCCACAGCTGCCCCTCCCCACATAACCAAACCATCCAGACAGTCACACACACACACACACACACGTACACACTCACACTCTCACATACACAC
>KN494767.1:0-14515 GCA_000787155.1 Scartelaos histophorus | reverse complement strand
ACGCACACACTCTCACACACACACACACACACACACACGCGCACACTCACACTCGCACACACACTCACACACACACACACACACGTACACACACACACGTACACACACACACTCGCACACACACACACGCGCACACTCACACACGCACGCACACTCACACACGCACACACACACAGACACACACACACGTGCTACAGTACATAAATTACACACAGTAAAATGAGAGGCTGGATACAGGTGAACCAGTCCCACAGGTGGTTATAATGAATTAGCTTCTGCTGAGTCTGTCCATCTTAAAGCAGCATATGTGTAAAGTTCTGGAGTTGGTGCATTACTGTAAACTGGCTCACGTCAGATTGATATGTGTTTTATGTCAGACTGTGGACATCAGGCCGAAAATCTCCTTCAGTGTGAGGTTTTTGGAGGTGCAAGTTCACTCAAAGCAAAGACGCATGTTGTTTTACATTTTGAAGTGCAACTGAAACCTCCAAAATGACAAATATATATTTTATCTTGGTGTATTTTTGTCTATTATCTTACATTCATCTCAATACAGTTTAGATTATAATCCTAAAATAAAATGACACCAAATAGTACAATGGAAAGAAATGTAGAATTGTTCCGATAAATCTTGGTTTTCTTTGCTCTTTAGAATCTCATTGCTTCGTGCGTCAGCTGAACCACGTCCAGGGAACACTCAAGTGGGCATTTTGTCAACATGAGTGCGTGGAATGAAGGATGGACTGGTTTACATATCTGAGAGTTTACTTTGGGCATTTGGCTGTTCTCTGTAAACAGTAGACCTGAGGGGAGGACAGTAGTCAAAGCCGTCCTCTTCACCTTGTCACGATGATGAATTGACTGTTAGTGAACATGACTGAAGTTAGAAGATGAAGTAGTTATTAGTGATAGTAAACTAAAGATGTTTTTTACGTTCCATTATGGTGTGCTCCTTATTCACAGATGTACACTCCCCATCTCTTTACCTAACCTGAACTTTCTGTCTGGCGCAGTCACCGTGCATGTTAGAGTAATTACTACTTAGATAATTTTTGACTTCATATTTGTCTTAGTCCAGACAAATTAATTTTTACATACAGTATATAAATGTGCAGTCATTTTGTTTCTACTGCTATGGGAGGACTGCAAATGTCTAGTCTCCGTTTATTGTTTTTATCGCTACACCGAGCTATATATGCTCATACATTACTTTAAAAGTCCTATAATACACACATTGATTCTTGTGGGGTTTAAACTGTGTTATAGTATCGTTACCTCCTCAAAAACATATCTGGAGTTGTGTTTTGTTACATTATTATCTACTGGCAACATTTCCAAAGCTCAAAATGCTCTGTTCCACTTTGTGACGTCATGAAGCTCCTTTTAGATTTAGTTTAGTAAAGTTTTCGGCAATTCCAGGGCTCGAATTGTCCAAACGATTCTAGTGAAAGTGTATGGAGTTTAAAACACCGTGGAGCACTTCCTGTTATACCACATGAAAGTATAAGGTGGGACAGAGCGTTTTAAACTCAGCTTAAATATGCAGGATTTATTTTTGATGAGTAAACCACATTATAACATAGATCAGAAAATAACAGTGTGAGTGCTTTAAATTTGCCTATTGATATTAGTAAGTGTTAAAATTTGTGCAAAAAATCATACTCTCATAAATAGGGGCTTGTCCAAAATGGGCCCATATGGCGGAAAGTATTTTTTGGAATATGAATACATAACAAAATATCATTATGACCGGGGATATACATCAGAGCACTTAAAAAAACTTAGAAGAAACTTAGAAGATGCAAAATAACTCACAAAAACACCCCATTTGAGAAGAATGAATGTAAAAAAGAAGAGTCACAGAGCCATACATCCCGAGGAACAGGATCTATGGAGTATTTAATTGGAAGTGAGGAGGCGCTCTGTATTTGATGAATCGCAGCTCAGAACAAAAATATGAACGTCAAGAAATAATGTAAGAAAATATCGTTGCTTTCTTGCTTTCAATTAAAGGGCCTTTTCCTCATTTTTTAATGTATTTGACCAAATATTGTCCCATTACAGATATATCGTAGCACCTCTTCCTGTCAAAGTACGTCAGCTGTGTATTCTCTGCATCTAAAGCAATTTATTGTTCGATAATCAGGAAGTAGCGCTATTTGCATGCTAGTTGTTGTTAGCTTTAGAGCGCTCTGTCTTCTGAAAGTTTTGAAAAGCATTTATAATGAATAATTAGGATACCCGGACTGAACTAGTTCTGTTTTTCACATTTTTTAAGGCAAAAAAAAAAAGATATAGAGCTTTTAAAACTAGATAAACTTGGCTGAGCGTTTTGTGATCTGCATTGGCTCCTACACAAACGAGGCATAAACAATCAATTGGAATAAGAAATTAATCTAAACAGTCATAAACTGGAGAACTATCCTATACTTAAATCTCGCTATTGCTATCTTACCGACCGCAATTTAGACACACTCAGGAGCAATGCCATTAGTTTCAAATACGCTTCTATATTCAATACATTTGGTGAGGGCTTTACCATCTCGCTCCCATATGGCCCAGATTAAGATGAGACCACAGCACCTCTCTGTCTCTCTAATCCCATCCACAGATATCATCCTCCTTTCGCTCTCCACGGGCCACACAACAAGAACAAGCACATTTGGCAGTACATTCTTTCTATATTACTAACATGTGCACACTTCCCAAGGCCAAAGTTCACATACTTTATCTTGTGTGCTGAATTTAAAGCCGTGTTCTATTGTTTTAGTTGCGTCATTCAAACTCGTTGTTTTGTTTTAATGTCTGCGTGATCAGTAATGCAGAGAATGTTCCACGTAAACTTTAGGATTTGGGCCTTTACCTGATTTACTCCCCATGTATTGGAGAAAAATCTACTTTGTCCCAGTACAGATATAGTGTAAATCAACTCTTGAGGTCAAAATATGTCCAGTGTGCAGTGTTTTATTGTCAGATAAGCAGATGTTAGCATGCTAGTTGTTAGTTTAACCATCACAGCAAAACTTTTCTTGCTCTAAGAGTTGTGAGAAGTGCTTATAAACTCATCACAGTGAATAATTAGGGTGCTCTGAATGCATAAGGGAAAAGAAGAACAGCTTTGGAGCACTGCAAATCATTTGAAATATTGAACTGGTTCTGTTTTTGTAATCCTGTATTATTCTGCATTTGAAGTGTAAAAACTCTGAAAACTGTATCTTTTTTTAAAGGTGATAAGCTTCAGACAAATATTGTTACATAACCATTATTAATGAATAGTGCAAAGCTCAGCTGCTACTATGGACTCTTTTTTGAACTGGAAGTCAATGGACCAATTACTTTTACAATGTGTTGGACAAATCCTGTGGTTTGCAATGAAAAAAAGGTTAAATATACTCAAATAATCACAAGTAAACTGCAGGAAAAAAGCTTTGGATATTTGCTTTATTAATGCTACAAGTGAGAAAACGTCAAGTATAATTGAGATAAAGCTTTTCAAATTACGAGGTGCCTTAAATTATTGGGTTATCTAAACAAAACTGAGGTGCATAATTCATATAATACAAGTTAAACTACTAAAGAGTGTTAAAAAGATTGAACACCAGTGAACCCAGACTCAAAAGTTGCCTTGCACTCGTTTGACCTTAGCTGTGTGAATCTGAGTCGGGATAAGCTACCGGTTTCTAGGGCCATTTATAATATCCACCTTTCACTTTCGCACGAATCTACAATCTACACTGTATATCACAAACAAGCCAAATGCAACCTCAATGTAACCCGATATAAGTGCTGTGCTTTTCTGATAGATAGCTTTGATAGGGATGTTTGTAATAAATCAGGACATAAAGTAAACTGCGTGCACTTATGAAGGATTAAAAAACTCAAGATAACAAAAGTGTATGACTAAGATTCAGTAAAGAGTTTTTACTGCCTCTGTAAATGTGCACTGTAAATATTTTCAACATCGCCTCTTTAGGTTTATCACGAGAGGTAAACAACATGCCAAGAGTGTGAAGTAAGAATGTTGTTCATAATTATCAGAAAAGGTATTTTTATTTAAAGGAACCGTATGTACGATTTAGATTTTAAATTAAATATATATGACCTCACAGTGTCTGTAGGTATAGACATGTTGGAATCAAAAAACTTCCACATTTCCACATGTTTTAATTTAGAGTTTCGGTTTTAAAAGTTATTATCCAATCAGAAATCAGAATGAGCCTGATATGAGTCAGTCCAGTCTTTTGGGTTGAGAGTTTTGGTGCTGGAATCCAGTTGGTTTAAACCTTCAACAACTCTCTCTGATCTTAATCCTCACGACCTTAACCCCAGCACCTCTCATTAATCAGTGCCTGCAGCCTCATGAGTGAATTCTGGAGGTTCTGAGCTTTCATGTCCATATACTGAGAATGAGAAAAACTAGTATGTGTCATATCTGCAGGTTAAGGCAACAGCGACCCAGGTTCTATTGTGATTTCCTTTGTGAAAACACTAAAGGTGCAGGCTACATACCTTTCCTGTTCCTTTAATTAAAAGATGCCAATGTCAGATATTCACTGAACTATCATCATCTAAAGTATTAAATGAATCAGTAATAAAAACCTAGTAGAGCATTTCACAGATGTTGTACTTCACACACTTCAGTGTCCACGTGACAGAAAGTGTTGTTATGGTTTAGTAGGACAATCTGACAGTTCCACATGGAGGGTGTGAAACATCAGTGAAGAGGTCAAGATCATATTTGGAGTTATAAGTCAGTCATGACATGCATTTGTTTAAAAATGCTGCTTAATGATGTTGTTTAGCTGCAAGCTCATCACATCTGTACAGCAGACAGCCAGTCACCTGCACTGAAGAAATGTTTGACTCCTGTATTTCGCCTGGGTCAGAGTCATAATTAAATCATATAGTTTGATTTAAAAGCTCATTAATGCTTCATCTGTTATATTAGGCTATTTCTGTGCACACAGTAGATCTGACCTTTAAGCTCATTTAGGGAGCATGACGGCACTAAACTGCTAATGAACAAACATGAAAGCATAACACCCAAGATTCTGTATTAAATCTGATTGGCCACATCATTCAGAGGGAATTTACACAAAATAATTTATATTTTATTATTTTTATTTATTTATTATTTGTCTATTATATTATATTATTATATTGTCTTACATTAGGCCTATTAATGCAAAATCAAGCTTTCAGAGCTTTTAACCATGTTTGAGTTGTTTCCTCTCACCGTTTGCTCACACAAAGTTGTGTTTGGAGTGATTTGTGCATCTTTGAGAAATCTTTACTCTCTTATTTTCAAGATGCCAGATTACTGATGATCAACTTCCATTTTCACTGGGGTTGTTCCAATACCGATACGATACTGGGATCAGCAAAAGCTCAGATTTTTTCATGTATCGTATTGGCGAGTACTCAGATCAAATCACCAATCTGATACCACTATGTTTTTTTCTTGAATGAGAAGATGCGAACAGGCATTTACAGCTCACCACAGTTCTGTTCAAATTATACCATCATTTGGATCATATATTCATTAGATCATTTAATATAAGTCTCAATGTGTCAAAGACTTACACAATATGTCTACATAATATGATATGAACTAATTGAAATTTCAGTTCCATTTCAATATTTTAAACCAAGGCTCTACATGTTCGTGCATTCCAGCTAAAGCCTTTGACTACTCACCATAACAAATGAATGTCTCTGCGGTGCGAAGTCACAAGTTGTGTCGGGGTTTTATATTTCAACCAAAATAATACAATGAAAAATTACACAAAGGGCATGTGCTCTCTTAACTTGAATTTTCATGACTGAGAAACCACCGCTTAGGTCAAAACATCATAATTTAAAACAAGTACACGTCCTGCTGATTTAACCTGATTGACGATGACGTTTAAAGGAGTTATAAGTCTTGCCACAGCTGCCCTTCTCACTCCCATTCATAAACATTTGCGACGCCTATATTCTTTACCATCAACTTTTACTGCCATCTTAACTGTAGCCATTATGTTTAAATGAATTGCTTTTCATGGTCTTATCTGCCGCACAGAAGCTTTGGAAAATCATTTGTAAAAAGTGGCTGACGTTGTGTTTGGAGAAATGACAGTGTTAGCTTATAGTGAGTAAGTTATATATGGTGGGTGCAGTGATCCCGTGTGACCTCCGGGGGCAGAGATTTGGATAATAATGACAATGCATGAAGCTGTAGATCACTCACCAAAGCAGGGGAGTCTTGCCCTTGCCAATCTGGTCAGTAGTAAAGTTCAAAGAATTCAGACCTTTAGTTATTTTTTTTTGCACTGCAGAGTTACCGAGGCCATAGCTCAACTGTGGCTCTTTTCCTGCAGAGGTCAAAGTTCACGGTTGTGGAGGCTGCTTTGGACCAGAGAGGAAAAGTAGAGAAGATTTCTTTCCTGCTTAACAATAGAAGAAAACTGCTGGAATCTGACAATGGAAGATTACAGGAATTGTGTTTGACCTCAGTGTTGATAAATGTTTTTCAAAGAATGTTGTATGTGTTGAATGGCGAGTTCTGAAGCATGTAAAAGAAATTCTCAACCGACTCTTGATTTGACGTTTGATGGACGAAAGCTCTGTTCTCCGTAGCACTGTTGACTTATAACACTACAAAGAAGGGGCTATTTTACTTATGTGGGGTATTAACTGCCACATTTTACATTCTATTGTTTTAAAAATGCAATATTAGCCGAAAAAAGTAGGTTTTCACTTTCATTTTTGATGCCTTGAGTGCATCAGTGTGCATCCCACTAATGAAACTACTGTCGATGGCATCGCGTTTGTCAAGTTGTGTACTGTTTTGTGTCATGCTTTTGTATATTTAAAGAGAATTGTTGTGCAGGAGGGTGATGTAGGCACAGTTTCTTACAATAATATTGGAATATGAGCCAGGAGAAATCGCTAAGTTACTGAAACCTGCATGGATGACATCTAAAGCTCTTCGGGCATGTTTTTAATGAGGGAACATTGTTATAACATAGTAGAAAACTCAAAAAAGGACACTAGATTGCATAATACCCCCTTTGTCCTTTTCTTTTGTGTTGCTTTTACTTCCATCCTAGGTCAACTGTCCTATCTGATAAAATATAAAACAATCAAATACAAAACTTGATGATACACAATATGTTAAAATTGTGCCATGATAAAAAAAAAAAGAAGAAGACAACAAAACAATTGGTTTATTTTCAAATGATTGATGTATTTTTCTATACACAAAAGTATATTTTTCATCCCGTATAAACATGTTCAAAAGCAGAATCATTCTTTATTTTATTTTGTGTGGTTTTAGTCTGACGTTTTTTGGGAAATGGCAAAATGATATGAGGGTTTTTTATTTGTTATGTCAGGACATTGGCAGATCCAAATAGTTCACAATAGCCAAACTTTTTTCACAAATCCCAAATGAGAACTGTGCTTGGGAATCGGCTAGTTATTTTTGAAGTGATGATTTTTAAATGACATATTATGCATTATTAAACTGGAATAAAAAAGTCACTATATCGGGCTTTCTCAGTGACAATAAGCAAAGATCTGCGCGTATTTTCAATCGGCTTTCAACTTGTCACAATCAGATGGGGCGTCTAGTTTCACCGTAATAACCAAAAACACACTGATCCCATTAGCATCCTTTCAGCTGGTGGCCACTTCTTAGATAAACTTTCACGTCAACAACCCAAACCTGTTTTTCTTCTTCCAATCAATTTCCTCTGCGGCAGACTGGGGATTACCTCCAAGGCTGCTCCATTTCTCCAACCACCGCCATCGCCATCTTTTGACCAATGCTTATTTTGCCTTCCTTTCGCGTATTTAGCTCTATTTGTTGATCTTGGTCATGCTTCTCCATTGGAACCTGGTCTAGTTTTGTCTGGACAAAGTTCGGCACAGGCTGGACCGAGTCTGCAGCTACAGGCCTGAATATACAAACGTCATTGGTCACGGCATCGTACGGACAATTCGGTTGTTTCCTCAAAGGAGAGAAGAGAAATCCAGACATTCCGAAGTGTGTATTTTTGCAAGATAGAAAATGAGGAAGTTTGATTTCGAGCACAGGGATCAGTCTGGATAAAAACATGCAAAAAGTGATGGAGAGGTAGAAAGAGATTGGAGGTGAGTTATTTTACACAAAGGCTCAGTGTTTATTGTGGTCCAAAGGTTTCAGGGGTAAAATAGTTAGTTTGATTTGGGATATTTTGGGATAATTTGGTGTACGTTGGCATGTTAGAGCAGTTCCAATTGTAGTATTTGAGAGTAATGGTCACTGTAACCCGTGCGATGAATGTTCCGGCTCATTTGAAGAGACTTTTGGGTACCACAGTTAATTTTGTTCACTATAGAATGGCTGCTCACATTTTCCCTCATTAAGACTTCCTGACTTCCATGATGCCTTTGTGTGAATTTGAACTTACGCTTAGGACTTTATGTTTTATCACTGGATCTCTGCAGAAAATGGGCTTTCTGTGGAAGAACTCCTAAAAAGGGAGTATTATACAAAATTGACCTTTTGAAGCTTTTACTATGTTATATTGCTTGTGTTGGGTCACAGTTACAGTAACGAAACTACTTTTTTCGGGTAAAATAGTGTAACGTGCTACTATTGAAAATTTGGTAATGAAATGTAGTTCCCTTTTTAGTTTGGTACTGTGTTTGCAGCTGGTCCTCACCCTGACAGTGTGTTGCAGTTGTGGAGTTAGAAAGAGTGCAGCGGGCACCCACGGTTCCTGAAAGTGGCAAGGTCCGGTCGGAAAGAGCTGTAAAGCAACCGAAGCGTCGTGCCACCTTCACTGCGAGGCTTTCCTGGCCAACCTAGAGCCGGGAACATACCTCAGGTTGCATTTTTGCTTCATTCACGCTTGCGTTATTAATTCATTAATATTAAAAAGTGCAAAATTGCTCCATTTGCATTTTCCCTGTTCAGTTGCATCACAGACAAAACTCCGGACTTCTCTTATAAAAAATGTTTAAGTCCATAAACCAGTGAACGCATGGATCTATTAGCTTAGCAATCACAGCGGATAAAGACTTAATTTGTTTACTATGCCATTGTTAGTTTACATTGCTGACAGTAGAGGGAGCTTCAGCGCCTAAAATGCCACAATGGAAACAAAGTGTAGTTTATAAAGTATATTCTCCTAATGCAGATAATGTTAAATTTGAAAATGTGGAATACTTATCCCAGAGTAACCAAAGTTGTGCTTAAACTGTAATTAAAGCTACAAGAATGCATAATATGTGTTCTTGAACAAGTAAAGGCCAAAATACGGCGCTGGTTTGGCAGGTTATAGTGACTTTCGGAGGTACCGGTGCAGTCCTTGCCTCTGCTGCAACTTTCATTCCTCCCCTCAAAGTTTACAACGCTGCTTTTATCAGTCACAGAGAAGAGACATGTCTGTACTCACCGCACAGGTTCAGAACGCCTATGTTTTCAGATGACGTTATTTAATTCACCTACTTTTCCGAGCAGCAGTATAGTAGAAGTAATATCTGCCAGTATTTTCTGTTCTCACTTCAAGGTTCACCCCACAGCGCTGTTCCTGGCTCATTCAAACACATGACACTTTACCTTGGGCCAAAACCCCAAAAAGCAGGATTTGATTTGCACCATGCGTCTACTGTTATGGTTAGTGCATTCATATATGAAAAGACAGACACAGTGAAGCCAAAAGCTGTCATCCGAACAATTCAATGTAGAACGTGCGAAAAGACTTTGGTTTCATTTCTCTGCTCATTTGGAGGGCCACGAGATCTTTTTGAGAACCTTCCAGAAATGTTATGTGGATTTGAACGATTCTTTCTGCGTTTCCACACATTGTCTTTGATGGGAAAGAGAAAAGTTTGGAAGTGGGAGTATGGGGCCACCCTGGATGTATTTTATATTCTGGTTTAATTACACACCTTAGCCCACTCAGCGCTTGGGCACGGGAGTCAGCACCTTCTGTCCGGAAACGCAGCTGCTGCCATGTTCACCCAAGCCACAATTAAAAGCCCTGAGCACATTTACAAGGCTGAAGGATGTATTAGACTATGGATCAAGTGGAGAGCTGTTTTTCTCATCTAGTGCTGCTGGCTGGGTTCAAGTCATTGTTTCCGGCCTTTGTCCCTTGGGGAGTGCACAGTGACTGGTTTAGTACTTACATGATCTTCAGATTTAATTTCAAATGTTCTAGACAGAGTGATATAGTTAATTTATTTTTTCTTTGTGTGTTGTTTTGTTTTTGATTGAGGAAGTGTCATAACCTAGTCTTAGAACACTTAATTATCACTTATTGTAACACATGGGCATTAAAACTACACACGAGATTTGAAGTCTTGACGGGTTTTATGATCTTTCCTCAAGTTCACACAGTTAACAATTCAAATCCCCATTGGAGTAAATGACTGTGACATGTCTCTGTGGTTTTTAAACAGTAATACACATAATACGTACTGATTTATTGATGTTTTGACATTGTAGTACAAAGCTGTGACTTAGGGATAAGGTTATAATTTATTGTACAGAAATGTGTCCTCTGTATTTGACCCATCCTTCAAAAGTCTTTACTCTAGAACAATCTATTGGGTGCAGTGGGCGTTGCAATGTGATGAGCAGAAACCCATGTCCAAATATTTAGCAAGGCTTGGTCAGGACTACATTAGCCGGAGGATTTGTCCTATTGTGCATTTTTCGTATGATATTGGAATACTGAATATTGGTCCTATATCTCCCCAATTTCAGTTTGGCGTGATTGAGAGCTGGATTAACGAAACAGAGATGCATGGTTCTGTTGGTGCTAATACGAACATAGTGACTTACAGTGGAGCGAATCATTAAACGCTTATTTATTTATCACTTTTTTTTTTGAATGTTAGAAAAATGTGTCTTCTTCATTTGATATAATACAAATTAGTGACTGCAGTTGCACCATCTCAAGTCTATGATCCTGACCCTGCTGGATTTAAACATACTGGTAATGTAGAACGGACTAGCTCGCCTTTTGCAGGGATCTGAGCACCAAAATATGCTGTTGAATAAGCTCTTCCAATGCTTCCAAGGTGACATAGCCTCAAGCTGAAACTCTGTGTAAATAGTGACTTGCTAAATTGTTCCTGAATATCTAATGAGGTAATGCAGATTTAAACTTGCATTTTACAGCAACCTCGGCTTTTTCATAACCTTTATTTGATTTGAAATCCATTCCTGAGAAGAAATTAAGATTTGAAACCGTGATCCTGTTGCAATAATCAGCCCATGACCCTCCACAGCACTTTTGGGCAGGCAGCCATCATTGATTCAAATCTATATTACATCAAAGTCCTCTGCACTGTGTAGTAAGCTATGAACTGGCATGGACTCAAACCTCAATAATTACCCCCAAAGCCTGCTCAGATGTCTGTGATTCAAATACACTTGTTTCTTAGGTAACCACACAAGCAATCACCACGGCCATGGAACAGAAAAATATATTTTTTCCTGACAGGTGGCAAATTCCTGTTTCTGCTTGTACACTTAAGAACTTAGAAATTGTCTTCATCAGAATGGGCTGTTTTACTTGAAGAACCAATTCTTCAAATAAGAGCCGATTTCCTTTGAATGAGATTTGAATATTCAGCTGCCAGATTTACTGAAACCTGCACCAAGAGATGAGCACACCAGACAATCACGAGAACTGTAATACTTTATGAATTATTATTGATAAGTATGGGCTGTGGGGGAAAAAAAGAAAAAATCAAACAGGCCAAGTGAACGAATAGGAAACAATTAAAAGGACATGTTTTAGTGTTTGTGTTTAGTTTTTTTCTTATGAGACTGTGAGGTGTAACATCAACACAGTTCAGATGTCTACAGGCATTATATAGAAACTTGCCTAAACCAGATTAACAAAGACCATTTACGACACAAAACTGTACAAAACTTTACAATAAAAACATAGCAGTTCATATTTTTCCAGTAAAGTAAATACGTTAACTAAAAATGACTTATGTCTGATCTTTTGTTGCAGTTCTATATTTTAAAATAGCTTCATATAAAATCCAGGAGTAGGTTACAATTGGCCAAAATGCCATTAACGTGAAACAGACTCTTCCATTAGACCCGGAAGGAGAAGTGAACAATTTAACACCACAAAATAAACTATTAAAAATGCACCAAATGATGATCTGAGTCATTTGGGAGCTATAAAACAAAGTTCTTCAAAGAGAGCTGATCCAAAAGAACAGTGTCTTCAAAAAGAGCCAGACTGCCTATCACATTATGTCGCACTCAGATATTTCTTTCACAGTTATTATCCGTTTAGAAGACAAAAAGTCCTAAAATGTTAACATAAACCTATAATAAAGAGAAGGTATTATTTTTAGATGTCACCCACATGACAATATTCCTTAAAAATCTCATACAATGGGCAACAAACATGAAACATATCCATACCTATGAATACAGTATTTTTACGAGAGTACAAGGTATGTGTCAGCAGTTTATACCCCACAGTACTAAAATTACCCGCATATTTCCTCTTATTATATGACATTGCACACAACTATTTCCAATGATTCAGAGACATGTCCTTCTGGATTTCCAGGCAACATTTAGACATTAAAACAAACATGTCCTATTTTATTAACAAATTACCTTCCTGTTCCATTTGATTAACAACAGTATATTTGTGTCCAGGAATAGTAAAGCTCCAGTATTACACAAAATGGACTCTTGTGAGTTTTGTTAATTCTTTTAAAAGATACCCAGAGTTTTGTTTTATTTCATTCACTCAACATTGGCATTTCCATGGCTAAAATCATCCAAATGATTATAGTGAAGTTTTAAAAGTGGACGACATGTATGGATGAAACAAAACACGACTCTGGGTATGTTTTTGATGAGGAAAACCATTATAACAAAGATCAAAAATTAGTGTAATATGGGTTGTTTAAATGTATTCTGCTTCTGTGTAAACTCTCCCAGGCTCACACCAGTCTTTCCTGCATAGTAATGGCCCCTTTCCAGCGTGTCTGGGTGTAGGAGTCGCCCACCCCTCTTTGACACCAGTCCATGTGCTTAATTGACAATGAAAATACCTGGAGGCCGAACACACACTTCCAGCCCAAATGTATACCCGACCCTATAGGATTTTTAAACACCACAAGCACCTCAAGGAAAATAAGTGTAAACCCTTTCAGATGAATTCTCCAATGTGTTGTTTTGCTATGGTGAGCTTGCGGTCAGTGGAGTCTCTTTGGAGCTAAATCTAAAAAGCAGGTCAGTGGATGCAGTGAAGCCACATGTAGAAAGTCCAATTATTATGTTCACTTTGTTTAATATCAAAGTTTGGATTGTGGGCATTGCGCTTGGCTACTGAACTGACAAGCAAGTTCCTTTTGTGAAATATTGGCACTTAGGTAACATTTTATGATATTCTGGAAGTAACATTACCAATTTATATATGCAATTCAGATAAAATAGCGTCATATAAAAATGCTACTATGTTTTATATATTGGTAAATTAAAGCACATATGAAAAAAGGACCTCATCAAAATAATACCTGGAGATTTTTTTCATTCACACTTGTTTCTTTAATCCTATTTAAGAGGATCAGAAATCACTCTGTTTCAATTTTTCCTGGATGGTTGCGCCACAGGTAGAAATCCAGACGTTTCCAGATGTGTTCTGAGCACTTCTGCCATGAAAGCTGCATATTTATTTAATGGTAAATCCCATTGTTACACGCAGATGCTAACATCATCCCCAAATGCCAAATGAAATGTTCACTAGTATGACCACACTGTCATTCCAAGTAAAACCATCTCCATGCAACAAGAAGTGACAAATTCAGACACTTTTAACCCTTCTCTCCTGCCTCATGTTTTACAAAGAGATGAAGGTTAAATCGTCGCATCTCAAGTCTCTCAAACACTGTTCTGAAAACACCTAGACTAGTTGGCTGTTGGCGCATGTGCTGGGTCTCTGGATGCTCGTTTCCACTGCACACAGCTGGACTGAGTTACCGGGCGCGCAGGGGAGACACAGATGGTTCAATTCTCATGTCACCCTGTCTGCTTGGCACAGACGGCTAACGGCAAGTGGGGCAGCCATACAAACCAGTGCATTCAAGTGCTCGCGTTTTCCACTCCTACTTGACACAAATAAAGTCTATGGAATAGGGGGAGAAATTTAAATGCTTAGTTCAAAGATAAAACAAGGTGCAATAGCAAGATTTCTAAATGCACTGTATATAAGTCCAGGTGTTAGAACCGCTGTATCTGATTTTAACATAAAACCTAATGACAGAAGTAGTTGTGTTTGAACAGTTTGCTGTGGTCTAAAGTTTACTAATTATTCATCACAATGAGTTTATAATATAACGTTTTGAGTCTAGAGCGACTTTTACTGCCACGGTAAAACTAACAGCAATCAGCAAGCTTCCTGGTTCTCAGCCGATGAAACACTTAAATGCAATCCTTTGGCTGTTTGATTTCTATAGGACAAATCTGAAAAAATAAAAAAAGAAAGAAAAAAAA
>KN494766.1:20847-36639 GCA_000787155.1 Scartelaos histophorus | reverse complement strand
ACGAGAGGGGAGACGAGAGAGGTGTTGAGCAGAGTGGAAATTTATACTGGTGCTTTGAATCAAGAAGCAGGGTATTCCATAAAGTAACAGAAAAAGATACGCATTTTCATTTCATCTCGATTGTGTTTTATATTTTGGTGGATCACTGTGGGGAAATACAAAGTTAAATCTTAAATCAAAAATCCTTTTAAAGACACAGTATGCAACTTTTGAGCCAAAAAATAGTTCCATTTTGGTTGTTTATGGCACTGGAAAGTTCGAGAATTATGCGTCGCTACTGTGCGAGGGTTTGCTCCTTCCTTTTTTGGCCTCATGGAGGAGTTGTTTGTCTATAATCTTCCAAAGTATGGCATAAAACTGAACTTTCCATGGAGAACTTTCTATTTTCATGTAATCATGAAGGTGCCACCTTCTGAAAGTTACATACTGCGCCTTTAAGCAATTTGGGAAACGTCTTTAATGAAATTACATTATTACAATTATGTCAAAACAAAATAATATATAGAGCAAAGAATAAGATTTAAAAACAATAAGTCATATAGTAATGTTTATGTGCTGCTACTTTGATGGAATACCTTCACTCTCAAAATTCAATCATCTCAAGATTATAAATAAATTTGTGTATAGATAAGACAGAATTTACAAATTTTGCAAAGCGAATCGACATTTTAGAAACATGCAGTCAATAATAATAATATAAAAATAAGGCAGCTGATCAAGTCCTAAAACTCATTCAAATAATTACCAAATTAAAAAGGATAAAACAAAACTGATAAGCACTGAGAAGCAACTCTTGGACCAAACTTGGACTAATGCAGATAAGGTACAGCAAAGGATTTGAACACAATAATGTTTTTAAATCTTTATGAATATTGGCACTAGTATATGTGGAAAAAACATGTTATTGCATTCATGACTCTCTGAGATCCAAGACAAGTATTTTGACAGATTTGATCTCTGTTTCAGACTTTTGAATCTAAATATATGGACTTGAAATCCGCAGAAGTCTGTTGTGGTGATGAGTGACGCGTTTGATGCGTCTGTTGCTTTGTGAATATATCTTTGGCATGATGTTGCTGAATGAGTCACAGCTTCTATGGAAAAATCATCTACATCGTAATAAGGAAAATATTGGACTGGCAGTGCAGTATAGCTAAGAATTTCATGCATTACAAGGTGACGACAGTCACGCCTAAAAAACTCAGACTTTTAATAACACATGCCTTGAAATATTGTTATATATTGAAATACTGAAACAACAAAACTTTTTTTGTCATTGCAAATAGTCGTCAGAAAGTTGGTTTCAAGTTTCACTTATGTAGTCCCATTGTGTCATTGGGCAAAGCACTTCACCCCGTTCATTATGTGTATGTGATTAGATTTATAAAGGTGAAGTTGTAAGTACAGAACAGCAGCCACAGCTACTGTCGGGTTGCTCAAATACAAGAAAGAGCACTGTCTTTTAAGACTCAAAATGACTTTATAAAAGGCCAAGTATAATTTCATACATTTGCATTACTTCCCAACTTTGTATGAATTAAAAATAGATGGATATAGACAGAAAGGAAAGTGAAAGTAAAAAGTGGTAAAGCGAACCATTACTATTCAATTACAAAAAAAGGAAAGTATTCCTACAGATATTAAGGAGTCTTCATTTGAATAATTTCATCTCAGATAATTTGTTGATTATAATGTTTCTTATTGCCAGGATTTAATTTATATATTTGCTCTTTAAGCAGTCACTTTGCTTCACATAGTTACTTGTAAATGTTTAATATCAGAATACGTTTTTTGCCATTGTCACTGCAGAAAAAGTGTGATTTTGTTAAGTCAATGTATACTACAAGTTATTTGCCATTAGTTGTGACTGTCATTTTTAGACTACGGGGGACAGCAAATTGTATCCTTATTATATCCTTCATTAATAGAAAAAACTGGAGGAAAATAAGTTAGAGTTCGGTCTTGAAACTGCATAAATTTGAAGCTCCGCCCCCACATTTGGTCACATGTTTTGCAGACAGTTGCCGTGGTCAATGGGCAGGACCTTTCAAGCTGTCGACTGCTCAGGCTTTAGTCATTCATGGAGGGGGGAGAGAAGAGAGAGGCAGAGACAGAGAGAGGGAAGGGGGAGTGAAAGAAGGGGCATAAAAAGAGAGGGAGCAAAAGGCAGAGGGAAAGAAGGTGTTGGAGAGAGCAGGAGAAAAAGAGCAAGCGGGAGGGGAGAGAGATAGAGGGGGGTGTTGTTCCACCTGGCATGGCAGTTATGTGGCAGACAGGTGGTGCAGAGGAGAGCCACAGAGCCACAGTCATGGAGAGGAGGAGGAGGAAGTGTCCATGAGCTGCCATTCACACTCACATCTTAAAAGGCCCTATATCCACATTTTTCCCATGTATTTGAGCAAAATATGTCTTTTCCAAACGCAGATACATTTTATAAGCAGCTCTTGAAGCCATTATAAGTCAGATGTGAACTGTCTGCATCTAATTAGAAAGTAATTAATTGTCTGCTAAACAGAAAGTGCCCGTTAGCATGCTAAATGTTACCTTTACCGGGACGGACTAAACTCTGCACTGGTCTTTGAGAGTTGAATAATTTTGGACCACTGTGAACAGTTTAAAAACAATGTACAAATGTGACTGGTGGTTATCGGGCTGAATAATTGATCTAAATCAAAATGAAATCACAATTTGAATGGTCGTATTGTCAAATGTAGCATATTTTTAAAAATAGTATTTTGCAAAGTACAAAATATCTGTATTAACGGTTTTACCTGCCAGACTTTTACTTAGCTATTAAGTCACTTATTTCATTGGTCTCTCAGATGTCACTTGTATAAAATGTGTTTTGAATTTTTAAATATTTGCAAACATAATACCGTGTATGCTCCCAGTTCATATTTGTAGAGCCCAAAATCACAACTGAAGACAGTCTAAAGTCGTGTGTCCTCCATGAATGTGAAACTGTATATGGGACAGTTCAAAACAATGTGAACCAGAACTACTTAACTCTCACTGAATGCCCACGTGAGATTTAAAGTGTGAAGTGGCCATAACACATGACAATGGAAACAACTGTAGTCATCCACCAAGGGTTTGTTTACAATCAACCCATTTACTTTGGCAAAGGAAATGTAACACCACTCCAGGTCACATACTACAGCTACTATGAGCAGGAGAGCTACAATGCCACAGCTCATGGCGGGTCCTGCTCTGCACCTTCCTGCCCCTCTCCTCCATTTCCCAGGTGCCCCCACCTGCCTCAGCTGCCCTGAATGAAGCTCCACCCACCAGTCTGCACAGGGCTACAAAAGCCCTCTCTGTGGTGCACATGCCCTCTCTTCCTCTCACTCCATCCTCTGGACTTGCCAAGCCGCAACCACCACCATTATCATTGTCAGTTCTGTTAAAAAATGCCCGAGCAAGGGTTAAAACTTTCATAGTTCTCTTCTCTGTCGTTTGTTGCAGCCCTTCGAGCCGGGGCAGTAACATACAATATTTAGATGCTGACTGTGGAGTTGCATCAGTTATACAGCAAGTCAAAATAACTTTATATATGATGTGTAGTATTTTTGTATTATTTGAGAGGTTAATACATACACAATGAAAGCAATGAAACAGAGTGCCAAAATATGATCAAGTTTGGATCCAGAAGAATCATAGTCATATAATTGTGAATTGCATTTCTTAGATTCACATCTCTGCATACATTTAAACATGTACTAGGTAACTTTTCTGAAGGGGTGTGTGCCTTTTACTCACTTATGCTATTGCTTAGTCTGGAATGTTCCACAGTATGGCATTAAACACATTTTTCAGAAACATCAATGATAACAATTAACATGCCAACTGTGCACATCCTGAATAGCTTCATAATTAGACATAAACTGCACACAGTTGACATATACTGTAGATAAGTAGCTCTTTAGATTAAATGAAAACATTCAATATTTTCTGTGACTCATTTCAGAAAATCAAGACAATTGTATAGACGGAGTGAATCTTCCAAGCCTTTATTTCTTGAAATTTTTCTGATTATAGCTTAGAGATAACAAAAACCCAATTCAGTGTCTTAGAAAGTTACGTATTTTACATGTGATATATATATACACACACACCTATACACTTTTAAACAGAAATGTTTAAATGAATCAGTGCGGTGTGGGATGGAGGCGATCACCTTGTGGCTAAGGTGTAATATAAACCCAGGGCTTTGATGGCGACTTTCAGATCATCTGCACTTTCGGCTCTGTTGTCCCATCTTCCTTTTGACCTGCAAACTCACCTGACCTGAACCCCATAAAGAATCTGTGGGCTTAAGGCGAGTGAGTTTGCAGGTCAATCAAGCGCACTGAGGACTTCAGAAAACAGTGGACTAACACCTGAAGTCACAGTCACCAATCATCACTAATTGTTTGAACCTCACACTGAACATCATGCAACATGGGTTTGGTGCGTCTCCACTTATCCTGCAGACTCTGAGACCTTGATTTCCAAAAGTTATGAAAAATGTACTTTCAGTTGAAAAGAGACTTTGGACCACTAAGCAACAATCCAGTTCTTCTTCTCCACAGCAGGTAAGAAGCTTCTGACATGGTCTCATGCCACACATAGGCTCTGACAAAATCTTGACTGGATTTTGTTTGGACATCCTCTCAAGGCTGCAGTCATCCCTTTGGCTCGTGCACCTTTTCATACCATATTTTTTTTTACCTTTCTGAAATGGGGGGTAAAAAATACTGAACTTTTACATGATATTCTAAAGTTCATGATATTCTAATAACCGGAGAAAATTAGGTACAGGGCTTTTATTTCATTACATTAATTAAAACACTTCCCCATTCATACAAATAGTCTAACAACAAGCTAAGCCAATTAAGCAAGCATTTCATGGAGGATAGTTCGCATCACTACCCCTTAAAAGTCCCCTGTGCGGTGGACCATTTCACTAAAGCTCCCCTTAACGAACGGGTCATGTCTGGTTCAGGCCCAGTGTCTGCTTAAAGAACAACTCTATTATAATTCCAGTCCAAGCCGTTGAATATTCATGACTAATTACAGCCTGTATTGTTGTGGCCTCCCTGCCCTGCCCTATTGTGTCCATCTCACCTAATTATTCCTGCCTCCCAAATGACAATCAAAGGCAGCGTTAGACTTCCTGGATACGCACAAGAGAAAGTGGAGGAGCTGTTGTATGATGTAAATAGTACGATAAGAGAAAGAAGGACAGTGAATGTAAGATGGTGGATACAGGGTCAAAGAGAGATGCCATTCACATTATAATGAGTTCATAACCAATGCTGTGGTATTAACAAAACATGAAGCTCTGAGTGAAGTGTGTGATTGTAAAGCTTACATCAAGATGTAAAATAACACTTCAGAAATGGCAATGCACAGTGCTTTTTGTTTTTCATTATTAAATCAGTTTTATAATAGTTATATTATAGTGACATAAGAATTTTTAGGAACTTAAATGGAACATTGGAAAAAAAAAACTGCTCTTCACCAGTACGATCTGCAGGAGTTGCAAACTCTTTGTTCTGATGAACTGTGACGCCAGCTCCCATTTAGCACTGTGGTTTTCTAATGTAAAAGTCAGTGGACTTTTTCTCCTATTAAGTAATTTTAGATGAATTATGCAAATGATGACATACTGATGCACAGTTGTTGTAGATTATAACTGTAAAACAGGTTCAAGCACAGTCCGTTTTTTAACAATAGAGTATGATCACTACTTTTCATATTTAATATAATAATGCTTTTACAAGAAGGAAACTTTGTTGTCCATTGTATTAAACGCATATAATAGTTACTGTAGTGATCAAAATGAAGAATTTAAATGTAAAAGCCATAAGTGAGACCTATGTATTCTCCACAAAGTGTGCATGAGATCAAGTTATTCAAATAAACAATATGAAGCACCAACAAAATATGTGAGAAACATAGAATATGAAGTAGGAGAGGTGTCTAGATCTATTTTTAAGTGAAAATTTGTAGCTGTGTTTTGTAAGTTGAAGTATTCAGTATGTCCAGGTGGCTTTTAAAAGAGCAGTTGCAGCAGTAATAAACATATTACAAAAAACATATACTGTGTATATGGTTAACTGAACCAGTTCACCAAAGCAATGGTGGCATAACACTGTTCCTTTGTGAAATACAAACTGAAAAAAAATATGGCTGCAAATTAGTCCTGAAATTAAAATTCATAAAAATAATTCCCATCTCCATTGCTTCCAGAGTGACCTACCGGGCATGAAGGTGAACCCTCCGGGCAGCTGCATGACGCCGGCAGACGGCCCCGCGGCCTTCAGCACCGTCCCGTTGGCGCTGATGTTGCTGTTGGCAGACACGGGTGCCAGGTAGTTGGTGATGGGGTACCCGCTGCTCACCTGCATCGTGGTGGAGGTGGTTGGGACTGTAGCCTGGGTGCTACTGACCGACCCGGGCAGGTTAGCGACGGTGAATGTGGGCTTTAGAGTGTCCTGGAAGAGATAAGAGGAAACAGATTTGTAAATGTTGAAGAATAATAAGCAAAAAAGCAAAGGTCATTAACATAAAAAGGCATTTGGTAACATTTTAATATTTAGAGTGAAACACCAAACAGAATTAATCACAATTTTCCTAGAGCCACAGCATAATTTCAGTTTTATAGTTCTTAAGAGGTAACTGAATCTATGTGCTGAAAGTTCACTCATCACTGTGATTGGTTAAATCCACTCAGAGCATGATGGAGGCTGACCAATAGGAGGAGTGGGTGGTGGAAAATGTGTAAATCAGAGAATCACAATATGGGCACCAAAATAGAAGGATGAGATCACAATTCAATTTGTATTACTATATTGTTTGGAGTTCTGCAAGACAAGACTATTGAGCATACAATCTGAAATAAAACTATTGAAAAAGAGCGTCTTAAGTAAAATTTTCAGTTAGGGTTGTGCAGTTAGTTGAATTTTAATAGAGACCTTTGTCCAGTTGACCGAATTGAATTTTCCTTTTGCTAGGGATCCTACTAGGACGACTGAAGGGTTACACAGACTTTTCAATAGATAATTTTCTAATAGTTAATGATTTGCTTGGGTCATTTTAATCATGAGGTCTACAGCCAATCCTGTGTGAGTAAAAGCATGTAGTTTGGAGCAGAGTTCAAGCATTAGAGTTAAGAAAAAAAAGAAAAAATTGTATTAGTTAAATGTCATCTGGATCAAGAAACAATTCCGGGGCTGAATTCATCCAAATGATTCTAGTGAAGGTGTATTTAGTTAAAATAAAACACTGTGAAATTACCACATAACATCACAAGATGGAACAGAACTCTTCTGTTTGAGGGGAGCCCAGCCTGAATATGCAAGATGTGTGTGTGCAATGTGTGAATGAAACAAAACATAACTCCAGGTATGTTTTTAATGAGGAAACAACATTGTTATAGATCATAAAAAGTGTAATATAACCCCTTTAAATGCAACTGCAAGAAAACCTCCGCATTTGATTTGAATTACCATAGCATATGAGGAAAAACTGAGCTAAACAGTGACAAAAAATATTTAAAAAAAATAAATAAATGAAACAAAAGGAAAGGACATTGTGGAGATGCAGAGAGCTGGAGCAGGATGTGTTTGTGAGTGGGCTGAGTGGAGAGCAGAGGTGGGCGTCAGCAGTGCATCTTATACACAACACAACATTTCACAAAGGCACAAAAGAAAGACATCTCATTAATATATGTGTAAACTAGGACATCAGGCTTTGTAATGAGAGCAGAGAGAAAACAACAACATTAGATATTGAGTTGAACAGTTTTCAATCAGTGCTTTTTGATCTATATCAGAACTTAAAGAGGAGGCATTTTACTTCCACGGTTTATTAAACAACACAAACATATTTAGATGATTGGGTTACCTTTTATTGTAATGCTCTCTCCTTTTGCAGCCACACTTCCCCCACCGCAGAGCATTATCAACACAATCAGCGTGCATCCTGCTGTCGAAACTACTGCACATTGCATCAGGTTTGTCAGGTTGACGTGCACAGTTTTGTATTATGCGTTTGTGTATTTATGAAGAATTATCATGTAGGAGCACTGATATAGGCTTATGGGCTGAGCATCGGACAGAACTGTAAGACTGACTGTAAAAAGGGTTTGAATATGGCAATAAATTACTGAAACGTGCATGGATGGCATCCAAAACCTCTTCAGGCATGTTTTTAACGAGGGAACAATGTTATAACATGGTAGAATACTACCTTTCAATAACATAATTACATTCTGTATCAAAAATGTGTTGGTAATTATGGAGGTCAAAAAGGAACAGAAACGCACATCAAAATTCTTGTAGAGGTGCAAATGCAAGAAAGACCAATTGGTGAAAAAATGCACAGCACACTCAGATGGCTGATGTCCAAAAGCTTTTTTTAATTTTTCAATAGCGTTGTGCCAAAAAAACCCTCATTGGATCATTTTTCTATTTTTGCTTTGAGTATTGTGGTCCAAAGAAAAATGATCCAATGAGGGCTTTTCTGCTGAAATTAAAAAAGAAAATTAAAAAAAGCTTTTGGACATCGGTCATCCGAGTGTGTTAGGTAATTATGGAGGTATCAAAATTAAGACGGTAATAAATTATATTCGTATACTAATTGACACCAATACTAGTAAGATTATTTGAAGTAGTTAATAAAACAGAATACACAATAAGTATTGTGATGATGCAAAAGCATAAAACATATTCAGCCTAGAAGAGGAAAATGGTGAAACGGGACAAAACAACAAATTTATTCCTCAACATTATGCTATTATTGCAACATTATTGCTTATATTTGGGACCAATGTCAATATGAAAACAGTCCATTAGGTTTTGTAATGAAACCTAGAGCGCACAAGAGACAAACACGGCAGGTGCACCACTTCCCATTATAGTGAAAAATGTCATTTACAACTGTGTCACACGTAAATGATGAAATTAACGAATGTTGTTCAAGATGAGGCAGTGTGCACAAACGGGAACATGAAATATGAATAAGAATAGATCTATCACAGCATGGGCATTCATAAACAATATGACAGAGTTAATGGGTGAGGAACTATTAAATGCAAGTACCATAAACTGTAACTGAATAAACAGTAAAGTAATATTACAATGCCTTAGAGCTAAAATAAGTTAACAGATAAGATCATTTAAGTGATTATTTCAAAGGGTCCATATTGCGCCATTTTCTGATCGATGGAAAGATCTGGAGTTGTGTTTTGTTCCATTCACACGTTTAAAACACAAACTCTGCATATTTAGGCTAAGTTATTCTTTCAAACAAAAAACACTCCTTCCTTCCTCCTTGTGATGTCATAAAGTAATACAGGAAGTGCTCAATTGTGTTTTAAAACTCCATACATTTTCACTAGAATCATTTGGCTCTTTTCAACCTGGGAATGACCAATCTCTACTGAACAAAGGTAGCTGTTAATCTAAGTATTACCTAGGACAAACAAAAACTGATTCATCAAAGGCAGTCATTGGCAGATTATTTAACTATCAAAATAATGGTTAGTTGGAGCCCATATCATTTTCCTTACAGATAAAATGTTCCAGAAAAAGTTAACCTTTTTAGGTTGGTGTTTGGTTATAACGCTCTTGGGCAAGACACTGTCCCTATTCTAACTTTGTAAATGCAGCTGTGGCTATACAAAGATGGCATTTAATAGGGATGCATCAATACTGGTATAAAATATTAGCATCCATAATGAAAAATAAGCTGTTCCAGGTATCGATTCCATGATATCAGTTAAACCGATACTCTGGTTGGCCCTTTAATTATATGTGATAAGACTAAAGGCCGCCACACATTGCAAAATTTTTCAGTACAACAAAAGGTGCAAATCACATACACAAGGAGAATTGTGAGATTTTAAATAATACTAATAATAATACTAATAATAATACTAACAACAACAACAACAACAACGATGCATTCGTTTTATATAACGCCTTTCTAGACACTCAAAATAATTTTACAATTTGGTGCATTATTCATTCACCACACGGTGGTGGTTAGTTTACTATTGCCAATCTGCGCCATCAGACCCTCTGACCACCACCAACACTCAGGCACACACCACTTTCAGACTAGACAATGTGGGTGAAGTGCCTTGCTTAAGGATACAATGACCGCTGTCCAGGCACCTGGATTTCCCAGTGCTCTCCCATCCAAGTACTAACCATGCCCGACCTTGCTTAGCTTCTGAGATCTGACGAGATCAGGCTTTGACAACGATGTTTGGCCAATCTCTGATCGCAAAGAGTGCAGCGGGATATGGCTGAGCACCACAGGCTACAAAGTAATGACTGCACCTGTAAAACCACTCGCTTTGAGACTTTCAAGTCTTCAAAAGATCAGAGCATTGCATCTAGTTTAGATGAAAGTCAAAACTTATTTGTGAAAATGTGCAATAGTCAATACTTCAGATAATGATTTTTAACGCATAGAAGGTTTGTGATAAAGTACACAGGAAGTAGAGTCACAATCACTAATCTGCAGCTTCTCCTCGATTTGTGCGCTGTGTGGATGTAAACAGAAACTACACTGTTTAAAATGATAAAGACCAAACTGGATTAACAACTCTGTTTTGTGGACTGTGTGTCATTATTTGTGGCGGACAAATTCTGTGGATAATGTGGATGAGATGGTGCAGGTACATCTTTGCAAGAGGTGAATAATAACCTCTTTTTTCGCCATTTCGAGTTTGAATCTTCGCCTCTCTGTCCGTCACTCTGTCTGGCCCTGATGCTCTGTTTTATTGGCTGTGGCCTTCGTGTTGCTGATGTTTGCTGCTTGCGATCTGACAGAGCAGCTCAGAGTCACACTGACACCACAAGCATGAGGATCACAAAGACAAAGTTGGGTCATGCCTCCCTGAATTCGGGGAGAAGAAAATCAGAAGAAAATCGTAGCCAAAATCAGGCAATTTCTCCTGTAGCGTGTGACGGCCTTTTATTCATACAAAATTGTTCTGTCATCTTTTGAAGGACAAATAACAGTTACATAACTGCTGGATTGGCTCTCTTGTGTAATAAGTTAACTGTGTTAACTCTGAGGAAAAAAGTGCCATTGTCCACCCCTGCACTGATATTGGTTAATATCGGGTATCTGCAGATACTTAAAATTATTTTTCCAAAAGCCGTATTGGTGTATCCCAAAAGTTTAGCATCAAGTGTGAGGACTAGGATTGAGTGAGTAATGGCTTGTCACGCATATAAAGTGCCATAAACCATAGCCCTTGTTATAATGATATCGTAAACCTTTAACCGATCAATGCAGGTGAATGATCCTCACACTTACAGTAGCTCTGTGAGAGCCTGGGCTCTGTTGGTTTTTATATGTGACTGATTATATGGGTGAGAGGTGGACGGTTGAGGATAAACTTCACTGATAAGACTGAAAATGCAAACATAAAAGAAGATACATTTAAAGGGGACATTTTTAAGAGTTTAAGAACTGTGGTCACCCATCATTTGCTTATTCAATCTTACTTCGCTTGATTCAGGCATGTTTGAGTAATCCTTTATATACTGCATTTGAGGTTAAGAGTTTTCAGAAAATCTGTTTTCACCTACCCCTCATCTCTGCCCACAGCTCTGTGTGTACTTGCAATTCTTTAAAAATAAAGTTAAAATCTGACTCCAGTTATGCATGTGGACTACAAAAATGTCCTGTTATGGATGGTTTGTAGGTGATATTTCGAGGAATTTTGATACATTTTGTTTTGAATTGCTAATTGCTATGGTAACATGCTAGACTTTCATTTCTCTGCAACCCATGTATAGACTCTTTTCAACAACAAAAACAATTGCGTGAAAATCTGCTGCTTACATGCAGAAATGCCACTATGCTGTTCATAGAGGGCCTATCAGTTCAGGGAGTCAAACACATTTTATTATTATTATGTATTAAATGAACACAATACAAAATAATGATCTATGTATGTTACAGCTGAATAGTAAATACTTAAATAAAGGTATAGCATGTCTTGTTTAAGCTCTTTTCCACGTTCTAACCCGGTTCCACTAAACGGATGATTTCTGCAGTTTACTCAAAGACTGGCCTGGTGGTTTTACAGATGGCTGAGCAGGTGTCTTCTTATACAAGAATCTCTCCAAATGTAGAACAATGAAATTGCCACTGAAGCCTTTCGTCAAGAGCACAGTTTTTAAACAGTTCAGCTCAGCGCTCACTGGTGGTCTTTGATAGTCCAAGGTCCGTTACCACTTTAGTTAAACACAGACAAGACAAGGCAAAGGGGAGGAGCGCTAGCAAAACTCCCATGGCTCTTCAACCAAAAAGGAAAGACAGTAACAAAGAAATATGATAATCATTTGTGCATTCAGTTTACCAGATGCAAAATGTGTGTAAACAGTTTAACCACAGGAAGCTTGTGCAACTAACCAATAATATCAAATATCTTATGTTCACTGTTGTTTCTTATGGTCACTGATGTTTTTGCTTAACATAAATGCTCATTTTCTCAAGTTTGTCTAAAAAGGAATGTGCTATGAATTGTAGTAATTACAGAGCCAATACAACAACAAGTCCCTGGAAGAGGTTTCTACAGTGAAAAAAAAAAAAAGATTAGATATAAACATAATACTAATCCAAGAATAAACTCATCTTTAATGATGGTATCCACTGGCAAAACAACAATATCTTTGGGATTAACCGTCCACTCTTATAATCCTGTATGCATTTATAACTTCCGAAACTCAAAGCTGTTGGCAAATGATGCAATAGCTTTGCTTATCTCCAAACTCACTAGGAATTTAAATTTGGATTTTGACCCTTTGTGGAGCAGAACTGTCTTGGGGTATTTCTTCTTACTTACTTACTTCTTATATGAAACTTATGTAGGTTGAATAGCAAATTGTTTCATTGGTTCCACATTTTTACAAGGTAGTTTAATTGAAAAATAAATATTGTGATAAGAAATGCTTCTAAAAGACATCCACAAACTTAGGAGTGGGTACATTAGAGCGCCTCTTAACAAGTGAACAACTGTTGTCCTTAACACTTGTGAGAAAGTATGTCAAGGAAGCTTGCTGTGTGGAATGGTCACGGCTCAGTGGCAGAGCTCGCACTTCTTAGCTGCAGTGGTATCAGCAGCAGAAAGGCCACGAGGGGCTAAGGGACAGGGCACGAGGCGCGAGACCAAACAGCTGAGGGTCCGACAGCTGGACAGAAACCTGAGCAGCTAACGGACTTTACCCTTTCACGTCCAGCTGAAGAGACAAGAGGCAGAGGACGGAGGCTAATGACAATATGTTAGCTTTAGCCACAGGGGGTTTCCTATCACATATACACAAAAAACAAACAAATCAGGAACAACTGAATGTGAATTGAAATGGGACCAAACTTTTTTTTAGTGTTTTGAATGAAATTTGAATGAATTAATAACTATTTTGAACACATATCACTTCTATTCACTTCTTTTTTAATTTTAAAATAAACTGCAGAAGACAACAGTTTGAATACAATACAGCCATAGGATTGAGAGGAAGTAATACTTATTATAATTATCTATCTACTTCATAAAAACAAAACTGGCACTCTTCCAGCTTGGATATTACCTGAGTGGACCCTTGCAAATCGTTCGTGGAAATGGAAGCTATGATATTAAACCTATAACAGTAACAGAAGTAAGTGTTTATTGCATTTTAATGTAAACAAAATTATTACATTTGACTTAATTTAAAGTATTACTTGCTTAGAATACATTCTTTGCACTGTGTAATAGCCTAAAAACCAGCTACTATAAAAATATTCAAGTTGGGACCATTTCCTGGACAAGGTAAAAGGCTCCTGTCGTGTTCTTCCGGTCAGAGAGGCATAGGCTGAGTTTGGAAACACTTTTGACAGAGTTCTCTTATCAGTCTGACCCACATAGAGACACCAGTGTGACCAGTGTCTTTGTTTGCTCAGCTCCATGTGTCGCCAGTTCAAGTGCCTTTTCTATAAACAGCTCTGGCTTTTAACTCTGAGTCGAGGCACTGCATAGTAAACATAAGCCACTCTGGTGTAATGCATTCCTCCAGACAGACCTGACACAGGCCTGGTCCTGGTGATGCAGCCAAAACATGAGACATTTCCTGTTGCTGGGACCCCATCCATCCCATCACCCCCACCAAGAACTACATCTCAAAATCAGAACTGAAAAGTCACACAGGGTATGACTGCTGTTGCTGTCAGCCTTTTCCTTGGAACGCACTGCTGACTTAACTTCTCTGGTGGATAGTCATCCACTTGAGGTGTTACTGAAAAGAAGGCAAAGCCACTAGGCCATGTCACCAGTCAGATCTGTGGACAGGCACCCCTGCTCACGGTAAGCATGCATGTTTTACATTTTTAGTAGTAAAACACTTGGAAAAAAAGATAGTTATGCACAATGCTGCACTGTGGACAATTCTTGACAAAGCAATCTCCAGCATTAAACACTGACTAAGCGTGTTTATGCTCATTGTCTGCATACCTATCCTTTTTAAAAGCTAAACAACGGCCTTAAATAAACCACTAACAGTCAGTGCTAATGTATTGCATTTATGTACAACGCTGATACCTAATCTTGAAAATATAACAAATTACTTTATCCAATTCTTGGCCAAATTAATTATTATGCACAGGTTTTCTGAGACATCTGTTTGAGTGGGCTTTAATAGAAACATTCCCATCAATTCAGATAGTCATCAGTACAAATCTCTGTGAACGTTATATTGTTTATATGGGGCAGCGTATCGTTCACCAATTAAAGTCAAAGGAATGAATCTTTGTATCAGGTTATAGCAAAGATGCAAGTTTTCATACAAATTATTGCAATGTGTGAAATCAGTTTTCTTGTTTAGAAGTACAATAGACAAACAAAAATGTATTGACTGATTTGTTAATTCACAAATCTGCACTTCAACCACATTGTAACTGCAGCACAGAAGAACCCACGGCGAGGGAGACCTGGTAACCACCATGAAGAGAAAACAGTGGCTTAGGGCAATGTACCACTTACTGTAATGAGGCAACAAATGAAAGCTGATTTATTGTTGAGAGAAGGGAAGTCTGAGCCATGAATCCTGCCCACGTCCAGCCTTAGAAATCCCCTTGATATAAACAAACGGCAAGACAAAACGTATCTTATTTACACAGACGAGGAGGACAGGTCTCCTGGTGTAATGCTGATTTGTCAAAGCACAAAAGCTGAAAAATAAGAAGTTCAAATACGGCAGCTCTCCAAAAACCACTGTGCACTATATATGGTCAACAACTCAGGCAAGCAATTGTCCTCAATTCACACGTATAAAGATATAGACCCTTATTGTTAACATAACCTCAAGAAAAATGAGAACAGCGCAGACAAAAAGCAGAATCATGTCACTCAATAGACATGCACATTCAGACTACAGAACTCTTATTCAGTACTGAGGTCCAATATTAGGCACAGCTTTTAAAATCAAGCCATAAAATAAGGCAATGTTGTAATGTTATACAAATCAGTTTATTTTCATTGATTACTTGCCTTTGTTAGAAAAAACAAAACAAAACAAAACAAAACACATTTTGTCTTGTTTTTTTAGTCTGTATAGTCCAGTTGAAAATTTAAATTAAATTAACCCTAATCCTACCACAATTTTTACGATGAACTATTGTAGCCCAATCTCTTTTTTTTATAATGCGGTAATGTGTATTTAAGGGGTTTTTTTTTTGGCACTGAGAGGTTTGCGTTTGGCAAACTTAAAATCTGACCAATCAGTAACAGAATTTACCAATAAACCACCT
>KN494766.1:0-20837 GCA_000787155.1 Scartelaos histophorus | reverse complement strand
AGGTATTTTTGTAAAATAGGGGAAGGGAGTAGAGAGCGACATTCAGCAAATTGTGAAGTGCAGCTTACCAAGAACAAAAAATAAAGCACGACATGGCTGTATGTGTGCTGGTAGTATTAGTGTACACAACATTCAGTTGCTTAGTATTAAACTATAACAGTCAACTTTGCTCCACGCAAGCTCCAACCATTTTCTCCAACAACTTTTCAGAAATGTATCTTCTCTATATATGGTCAAAACCTCCAAAGCCCTTAGTTGCCCTCCTTACATTCACATAGATCAAGATAAAGACCCCCACTCCACATAAGCACACACACACACACATACACACACACACACCAGAGCAAGCTAATCAAGAAGAGAATGATTCCCTGTTCACGGCGGGTTTATCATGCCAAATTAAAGTTGACAACTGGCCGTGCTGTGCTAGTGCATTTGCAGGGACCATTGTGTGGTGCTGCTGGTGGCTGCTCCTTGTCTAATCTCCCATTTGCTGGCTCCCATCTCCAGCCTGTCACTCGGCCAGCAACATGGAATTCGCCGCTCGTTTTGGGACTGCTAAAAAAGGCAAGGCAGCCCAAGTGGAGGAGGTGCAGCCAATGGGGTCTGACCTGTCCAGTTGCTCGCTGTAAAATAGTCTATGGGGGTGGGTTTGGACATGAGGATATGGAGTGTGTGAGTAAAAGAGGAGGAGGGGTGTGTGTGGGGGGATGACATTACGTTTCTACTGAATACACATGAAATGTCAGGTACTGTTTAAGAATTATTGAACTTACATCGAGATGATTCCAGCTGAAGCCCTGGGCCCATTTCACAACAGTAAAGATATAGTGTATGTACAAAAAATGATAAGTAATGTGTTCTTTGTGAGAGCTTAAGTGTTGTTTTGAAGGCTTAATGTTGAGTCAGAGCTAATCACAATAGAAATTGGGTCAGAAAATTGTAATTTAGAGACTGTTCATTTGTGAGAAGTTTAACATTAAAAATGGCATTTTAAAGAGACTACATGGTGACCACTCAAGGCTTGAAGCAATAGCTCAGTCTGATGATGGTTGGGTGTTGGGTTAGTTCATCCCAGCCTAAATTGTTAACAAATGAGGAAAACAAACTAATTCTTGAAACAGGATTACAAACGAATAGTTTGGTTTATAGTTTGGATAAACTTGTAGGTAAGATGTTTTCAGTTTATATGAAAAGCCAATTATGTGACTAAGCTGTGCATGTAATAAGACCGAATGAGATAAGAGCTCCAACACAGGAGTTCAAATGATGCAAACGCACTAGAACCGCATTGACTGTGACACCGTCCTTTTCATGGCCTTGTGTTACTTCCTTCATCTCTGCGACAAAACAATGTGGTGTGTGTTAATGACCAAGGAAACAAATAAACTTAACAGTAGCTCTAACAGCCAATGTATGAGAGAGAGGGGAGAGTGGGGAGAGGAGAGAGGGGACTGTCATACTGAGAAATCATCGCTAATCTCAGCCCGTCAGATACATGGGCTGTGGGAATTTGTCGCAGATGTCTTAAAATAATCCAAAAAGCATAAAAAACATCTGTAGTATGTAAACGCATCTATTAATATGAATAAAACAGCAGGAGACAGAAAAACATTGAAGAAAAAAGCTTCTACTGTAATCGGTGTCCACAGGTTTTCTAGGAATGCATTTGTACAATAATAATGGCTTACTTTCTCTCGACTGATGATCACTGTAATGTCACTGTAAATGCAGAAACAACTGTGTAAAGGAAAGATTATATGAATTTCTGCTGATTTCTAGTTTAATAGGTGCACTATAACTTTTCTGGTGGAAAGCCTGTCACCATGTCTAACGGAGATGTAATTACCTTTGTCTGAAATATTACAGATTATTATTTTAAATGTACTTGTCTAAATGGAAACAAGCAGATGATGCCACGTTTTAATGGTATTTTGAGCAAAAAAAAAAAAAAAAAAAAGAAAGAAGGATAGAAAAGATAAAAAAAAAAAAAAAAAAAAAGAGAAAGAAAGATAGAAAAGATAGAAAAGAAAAAGATACATTTATTAAAACACTAAACTGTACAACATACTAGGCAAATCAAACTTCTCTTATGGGACCAAGCAGACCCTCCACTAGAAAACATACACTGTGCACCTTTAAACTCTCAAGACAAGGAAAAAAGTTCTATTTCTCAAGAGAACAAATTGAAATCCCGGGTTCAGCTTTGGTCATGGTTTTGCTTCTGGCTCATAATCAAAGCAGATGGAGGTATTGTGTTGAATATTTCTTCTGATATTTTTGGACAGTATATTCACACAGATTTACTTGAAGACCACAGCCTCAAAAGAAAGTAAACAGACACTTTTTCTACAAGAGAAGACAGATCACATCAACACTAGTTTCACCAGACAACAACAACGATCTTCAGTGATGGAAAACTGGAGGATGGACTCATGAAAACTTACAATTCATGATGTTTGTCAGGACCTTTACAAGAATTAAAAAAAAAATAAAGGCCAGTGCTGCAAAAAGTGTTGGTAAAAGTCTCAAATAGCAAATAAGTGAACTTTTTTGGGTCAATCATTATGGCCATTCTATAGTGAATTCCCAACTTAAACATAGCCATTTCACCTTATTTAAGACATCAACAACAACTTATATAATTTAAAAAAAATTAGCGAATAGATAGTATATAATGCAAATGCAAATGCAATGCAGCATTAGACTTTCAGAATGATGAAAAATTACAACCACTGCCATAGCAATTAATTGTAAAATTCAAGACATTTATTTGCCATTTGTGCGTACAATGTAATTCTTCTGCAGGGCTCTTGGGTATTCAAGTAAAAACCATTTAAAAAGGGCAGTTAAGGAAAAAATACATTCAGTAAAAAACCCACAATAAATACATTATTTCAATAGGCCTATTATTTAAAATCAGCTGTTTCAGCAGTGAAGCCACTATTAAACATTTTGAGTTGTTAAATGCTGCATAAACCAGGAAGCTAAAACCCATGAATATTGCACAGTATCACGTCCCACTTCCTGCTTCTTGGCTGCCAGCTCCTTCTTTTACAAATGTCCTTCACTCCCCCACAGAGAAACCAGGAGATGTTTAGACTAGTCCTGATGATGTACTCCCCTGAATACTGTCCAGACGCTGCAGTCGTGTGAAGACGTACAACCAGATATAATGATAACTCTACATCCACCTGTCACATCCAAACAGGGGCCAGAGACACTATTTACTATCAGGGTTCAACATGAGGCTAGCTACACACGGAAAACTTTGGGCCATATTTTTAACACTACATTTGGTACATTAAAAATATGCTGGTCTTCTTGGTATTAGTCATAATTAATGTTATAGAATTATATAGTCAAAGAGAAATGCAATAATCAGTTATTTTATATATAAAAGTTATTTTAAAATAACTTGCCATCAACACGCTGTGCTACTGAATTAGCCCTGAGTCGTCACTGAAGGTGAAAGTTAAAATAGAGGAAATAGAAATAGAGGACACAAGTTAATATATAGTTTAAATTACAGCTTTTAAAGTATTCAAACATATTATTACTAATCTTTTAAAACTATTAAATCCATTAAAACAAAGAGGACAAAATTATTTTTTGTAATCTGTAGTTAAAGAATAATTGGTGTATCTTTTTCTATCATGCTATGAATTAACCAAATTTTTAGTCCTGAAATAGTTTAATAATTTAAATTCACACTTATCCTGAAAATTGTCATGCTTTGAGTAACTAAAACCATGAATAAACTGGAAGGAAGTTAAAGTGTTTTTACATTATGACTGCTTAGTTAGCCATATTTCCGTCTTTATTTTTTTCCACCTCCTCATAAATGTAATTATAGTTACTGTAGCTAACCTTTTATGGCCTAAAAGTTTATGGCCTCTTCCCTAAAGTCTCGGCCAATTTGCCTCCCAAGTCTCCCACTGTCTCCCATACTGCACTCAGGACAGAGGTCAAAAGGTCAAGGCCAGGGACTAAAAAAGCCATCACGCTTGGCAGTACAAAGTAGACCCTAAATGTTTCCATCCGCGGGTATCTGTCCATACCTCCTCTGTATCACCAAATGAGTGGGGGGAGGAGAAGGGGAGAGAGGGGGGTTAAAAAATTAAAAAAAAAAATCACAGGGCTCTAAAGCCAGCTGCAGCTTATAAGGAATGTAAGGGGCCCTCAGCCAAGCGAACAGCCAGGGAAACAATACCATATATGGCAATAGAGGCCGAATCTAAATTTTATCAATGAGCAAAGCGGGCAGAAGAGTGGCTTAACATGCAACAGGCTGATCTTCCATCCTTAACGGAGTGTGGGGGTCTTCAAAGAGGGGTCCGTAAGCCTGGTAAACAGAAAGCAGAGGTCTGGATTTAAAGACGCGTGTGATTAAAGCGAAAGGTGCGGACAGCGGAGAGTGTGTCGATGATGAAGTTATCGCTGCAAGTCCAAGCTGAGGCTCAGGGGCTTATGGGAGCATTTAGTAACAGCGTGTGAACGAGAGGGGCAGGAGGAGGCACTGGAGAGGGCACGCGGGGTACGAATACAGTTTAAAATGGTTTGATTATTTTATGTATGCATGTCTCAAGTGCAACAGTGGAAATCTGGATTACAGCCCCACCACATAAAAGCAACAAAAGGAATGAGCAAAAGTCAAGGGGTTTAAAGCAACACCATGCAACTTTCTAGAAGTAGCACATCACCTGCATGATGCCTTAGAAATAGAAAGTTAAAACCACACTTCAGAAACATTTTTTCATGGAGATAGCTTCACTGTAAATTGTGTCAGGTGGAGTCTCTGCCTGGCCAAATAAGAGTCTAAGGTTTGTGCGGCTGCAAGTCCTCTCACATCAAGATCACTTGTTTTTCTATGTTTTTTCAGTGCAATAAAGCCTCGGAATGTAAAAACATGATTTTAGTCTATTTCTTGGTTAAAAAGTTTCACAGTGAGACTGCAGCATGCTCAACATGATGACTCTCTCTCCCCACTCTTCCTTCCCTTTCATAAATGTATCTGCACTGTCCTCCAATAATGTATGAAGACAAAGAAAATGAGAAAGGGCATTAGATATTCTCTTATACATTTGCTTATAAATCTGGTTTGCAAGCCTATAACAAACAAGACAATTCCATCAATAAAGACACAATTTTGCTTATTTTTCAAAAAGCACAATTCAAAAAGAGAACTCTGAAAATAAGGCAACAAGTGCCTTTAAAAAAAAGGAAACTCAATTTTCAGTCCAAAGCCAAATACCCAAATGTACTTTATCATCAAAGGGCATTTGGGTTGGAGGAGTAATTAGTTGGAAGTTTCAGAAAAGAAGCAGAGGAGTAGATGGCTGGTCTTGAGAGAAGCAGCCAGAAACTGAATTAAGAAGAAAAATCATCACATCAAGCTTTCCGATAACTCCAATGGTAAATCACCTCCTACACAGAACGAACATCAATTAAATGCATTTTAGCCCCTATGATCATGAATGCACGTCAAAAGAGAATGTGTAAAGGGGCATTTTAAGTTTGAACTATATTTTGAATGAATATAAATAATTTGCCAGGCTGGTTTGTTACTGCAAGTTTTTTACCACATTACAAAAGACATTGCACTTAATTGGTTTTAAAAAATATGTTTATTGTCTTCTTTTACCACTTTTAATCCTGGCACGGTGGGACTTTGATTGACAGCTGTGGGGCCCTGGAGGGAAGGAGACAGTATTAACCAATTACCTTTTTAAATTGAATTGTGCAATATATACTATGCAATACATCTGTTTTAGAATGTTTTTAAGTGATGCGTGTAGTGTAGTTTATTGTTTTATGAATGGTGTGGTTTGATATGTACTTACCTCCTTTTGTTCTTCTGTCCAAGTCCCAAAAGAGTCCCTCTGGAAACGATCTCCCCTTTTAAAGGTTCCAAGCTGGCATAAGATAAGTAGATATTGTACAGGGGTAGAGGCACAGGTGGGTTTGTCTTATGGAGAGTGAGAAGAACATTTTTAAGTTCATGTCAACTTTTACTATCCCTGTAGTTTTATCCAATTGGGCAGACCACATAAAAGGCTCCTCCAAACATCATTCTGGGTTCTGATGCTGGAGAGGAAACTACTGTCCGCCTTCATTTTGCATCTTGCACTTTTTGCATGTGCTTTTTTGTAAGTTATTGGAAAAAAAAAAAAAGTGGACCACATCTTCCCGTCTTTTGTCTGTGTTTTTAAACCTGCTCACGGTCAACCTACTTTACAGTCTTATATTTCATCAGTCACCTATCACCGTCAGAACACATCACACAGCCAAATGCAATATTTACACAGCAGCACAACCTGAGCTGCCGCTCACTACCAACACCAACAACGTCAACTACAGTAAGAGGCTACGGTCACAGCTCAAACACATGGGGTCAGCGCCGCTCCAACCACGCACAGGGCAGACCACCAGAACAGCTCCATCGCACCCACAACCTCATTTACACAATATTTAACTATTAACACTATAACTAATTACTAATTACCTGTGAGGCTCAGTCCTTTGCCTAAAACTAATGTAAACAATCTTATACCTTCTTATTCTGAAACAAAGTGTATCCTTGATCCACTCTCCTATTCATCTCTTCATATTATTGTCAAATATAAAGAGATAAAAACTGGCCCAAGTTCTGGTCCAGTCAGGTCCGCAAACCCAGGTCCGGGAGCCCTGTGCTCCAGCTGGTCATAAGACTAGTCTTTATCCTATCTGACTTAAATCTGAACATTACACCTGTCCATATTATGACCAGGGTACCAGGTACATGTAAAAACTCTTTCCTCCTGTGCCCGGGTGTAACTTTTATGCCCAGAAACAAGCAGGCCTCAGCTGACAGAGCAGCGAGTAGCAAACTAAACTCTTTTCAGTTAATTATGAATGATGAATTATGTTTTGAATCAAAAAGTTGACAAAAGACGATGCTTTGCAGCAATAACAAATCGTATTTGCTCGCATTAATTAAACTACTCACCATTTAACTTTGATTGTCTGCGCCACGAGCCTTTTCCTTCTCGTACAGTTGTTGTCTAATGTCGTAGAGTGTTTTATATTTATCCGCCACGGCTGTAAACTTACTGTAGTCGATCACGAGTCATTCCCCAAGTTCATGGGTGCGGCGCATGTTCTTTATGCGACGGTAGTGGTTTTGGAGAAAGTATTTTGAAATGTCATCAGAAGTTTATTTTGACACCTTGCTTTTACTTATTTCCTGTCTTGCACCAAAAGCTTTGAGACGCTTTGTTAAAGCTAAAAAATCAGAACTCCACCCTAAATTGAGCGGCGCGTAATGTGATGACGGCTGTTGGACGCGAGTATGACACTGCTGGTGTTAACTGTCCAGTTAAAATGGAAAGTGATACCTGCTCATGCGCTGTGCTGATGCCCTTATGCCCTGATTTGAACCGGGGGTTAGACTGATGTTGAGGAGTGGGATGTATAAATAGTCAAAGATCAGCTTGGGTCCAGATAATTGAGAGATCCACACACTGTCAATCCTCATGGTTTGGAGCATAATAAATCTGTCTAATTTATGTTCAGAAAACAAATTGTAATTAGTAGTTTTTATCCTATGTCCCAGGCCTACTTAGTGGAAATGACATTATGCACTTTACCCTCAAGCTGATATAAGATTTTAAAAATCTTTACGGAGTGTGGTGTGCAGTTTCTCTCGTGAATATGTCAGAGTTTTGACCAGAATAGCAGCACCTTCTCTTAAATCTAATGTAAACACTACTGTCCCGAGCGCGTGTTTCTCGTCCTAACAAAACCCAGACCTGCTGTGATTTATCTGAGGGGCGGTTACGAGCTTTTCCTGGATCAGAGGTCAAAGGTCACACAGAGATGGCTCCCTTCACTGAACTGGAATAATACTCCGTCTTATCTCAATCTCTGTCCATCTTTGAACCAAAGCTTGTCCTCAATTAAAGCTCACTCCTTGATTTCACTGCTGAAATTTGAATGCTGGTAAAAAGAAAACAGTTGGCTCCCAAACACTTTACAGCAACAGGATTCATAACATGTTTTCAACCATATAACAAGCTGTTCCCTGAACTGACTATAGCTCTCTGACTGTTGCCAATTCTAATGTTAATCAGAACAATTTTAAAACCAGATCTATCCACCCGATTATACTTTACTATATTATACTATTATATTATTTAATTCAATGCCAGGTATCATGATAAGTAAAACTAAACTGCAACTATCACAAAAACAACAAAACATGAACAATTGTACCAAAAACCAAACCAAGTTTTTTTTTCCAGATTCACTTTGTAATTTTTCTATAGGCTCTATGCATGCTTACCAGAATATGTTTGGAAACAAGTGGATGATGAATTCTGGTGTAGTTACCAACACTGGACATGTATGATAAAATGGTGGATTCAGCAGCAGCGATCTTCACAACTTGCCAGAGCTTTCTGTGGGGAACGTGACTCTAATTGCAGCTTCAATGTCACTTACAGGCAGCTGGTGGTAACTGTTGATCTGCCAAACGGAACGCTACCATGCCTTTTCTTTATGAAGTTAGACAAATTATAATACACAAATAAGCAAATTAAAAAGAAAAAAAGAAAGAATAAAATGGCATCTAGAGGTTTAAAGCCAGACACCCCCATCACCAACAGAGCCCAAAGGAAGTCGCCATCTGCATGTTTCCAAACGTCTCCCGGTGAATAGAGGCCCATTCTCCATGAAGATGTTATTGCTTTGCCTGAAATGTTCCACAGATCTGACCTCCATCATCTGGTTGTCTTCATGAGGTTCACCATAGAGGTTAATGCCATACAGTGGAACATTCTAGTTAACTCATTACCAAAGCATTTCCAAGTAGGTGCTATACCCTCCAACAGAACATGGAGTCCAACACTTTCCTTCCATCATCAAGCAGAAGTTGAATATTAACAATAATTTTCCAGAGCTACTCCTGTACTGGATATACTGACTTTTACTCACACCGTCTCCTCATTTTAAGGAGAGAATTCCTAGTAAAGTCGACCCACTGAGAGCAAATCTGAACGCTTTATATTTGTATTCGTCCAATACTGAGCTGAAGTCATGTTTCCATTGGAGACGAGACAAGCCAGTCAAAAGAAGAGGCTTGAGATGAGCCTGGGGAGTCAAACGCACTGAGCCCAGTCGTGTCAGAGTGACCCAGCTGCAGCAAAGCGCCACACAGAATGAAATATGAGGTTTATTTAATTTGTAGAATGGGATTTGAAAAGCACATCTGAGGCATGGGTGTACCGAGATTTCAATGAATGCACCAATACAACTGCGTAGAGAAAAACTGTAATACAAGGGCAATGATTCAGTTGTTCTACATTTTGTTGTGATTCATAGACTATTGATTACTGTGAACACTGTGAAATTATGAGAAAAATTCATCCACATTTTAAAACCTATTCCAGATATTATTGTATTATTTACGTCACTGGAGGAGGAAATGGTAATAATGCGGCAATGCCCAGAATATAGTTTTGAAAAGCCCAGAGATTTGACCTATAACATGGCCTTCACCTGCTTGTTTCCATCAAGAAAGAAAGTTCAATGCCCTACTGTGGAACTTTCAAGGCTAAGCTAAAAGTTACACAATACAGCTTTAAAGAGATTCCTTTACAATCCAATTGCTATCAGACATCACTGGCCTGATCACAAGCATTGATATTCAAATACAATATTTTTTTTCTCATCTATGTATATATTTCAACCACAAATCCTACTGCACATTGTAAACCAGGGTAATTTGAATGAGCACAATTGGCAAATCACAAAGATGCAAATTTTGAAGTAACATCATTTACTCCACAAATAACTCTTGTGTCTTCTGTGTACCTTGTGTTAATCTGCAAACTTCTAACTCTGTGAATGTGTTTAAAATGTCAACTTTGAACAGGATCCCATTATTCAAATATAAATAAATCGCAAATTCAATCTCAATGCTGTTTGAAAAATGGTAATTTGATATTTTTCCTTATTTGCTCAGCCCTACTGTAAAGCTGATCCAATTCTATATAAGCATGTTGTGTGTTTTACCTTAGTCTCCCCCATGCCCTCGGCCTCAGACACCTGGTAGGTCAGGTCTGTCTCCTCAAACCCTGTGGCGCTCATCCTCTGGTCAGTAGAAGGGTCCGACCGTGGGGGGGAGTCCGGAGAGTTCAGACATGTTTGGATCAGGGCCTTTCCCGTCTCACTGGTGATCATGGGCTGCAGTTTACGAGTGGCAAACGTGTACACGTGGCCTGTTTCACTGGCCACAAGCAGAAGCACCTGGGTTCCTGTCAGGGTTGAAAGTTCATAGGCCTGCAAGACAAAAAAAGAGGGGAAAAAGGCTTACAAAAGATGCATAGGAGATGACCATATTTGGACATGGATTATCGCAAGCATCTCCATGTAATCTCACCAAAGTGGGAATGTGAGATACGCAAGTGAAGATCTAGGGACAAGGAGTCAAGTGAGTAAATCTAAAAATACTTCAACTTGAGGTATTTAGACAAGCTAAAATATCACAGATGACACTGCTCCAGCCAGGATATATAGTTCACATATTTCATATATATAGTGAATTATCTTTAAAAGAGACAATCATATATAATAGTTTGATGAAGGACAAGGAGAAACAATTATTTTAATTACTGTTACCATAACAATCTTAAAATATGAACAATATCTAGCCTCTACGACAGTAAAACAATTCACCTGGATGACATCTCACCATCTCTGTGTTCTAGTCAAGTCTATAGCTCAAAGGACTGATTAAAATAGTCAAAGAGAGGTCTAATCCTTGTTAACAATTATGTGCAGCAATATAAATAGACTCTTCAAACTCAGTGTACTGAGAATACTACTGATATATTCATATTAATATTAATAACTAGTCTATCAAGAAGAGGTCTATAGGGTCAACATATTTCACCTTAGTCTGTCAGAAAATTTGTTATAAAAGTGGCGTTAATCGGGGTTGGGTTATAGACTAGATTTCTGACTAGACAATTACTAAAATATTCATTAGTGACTCAAATCCATGTGTCAACCATGACGTCAAACAGTCTGAATACAACACGCCAATAAAATCTCAAACTAAATAAATGTCATCTCCAAAAGAGGTTATGGCTAATGTATCTCTTAAGGTCCACATAGGGAAATGAAATTCATAACAGTTCTTCCCTGCCAATACTAAAGAACATACTCTACACTGCCTCATTACACTTTACATTACACTCCAGAGACCCGAGTTAAACTTCACATCACAGACAGCTCTATCTGCACTCACAATGAACTCATGAAAGCACTTTTCAACTCAAATAAATGACTCATCAGGTTTTGTGGAGGACGATTCTGGCACCACTAAAGCCACAGTGCTGTTAGCATCACCTTGGAACACGCTGTAAAAACCAAGTCCAGCTGATCAAATGTGCAGAGCACGGGAGTGTGGAGAGTTAAATTCAAATTAATTTTATAGCCCAGTATAAACCATGCATTGGATTACCTCACCTCTTCAACACGGTCTCATTGTGAGCCATATCACATTAAGCCTATCGGTAATGCCTATTCAAAGTGCCTATGCAATTGCTCCTTTGTGTGTGATAAAAAAGCAATGGGGAGGCTAATGGCCACATGCTAGCTACAGTCGCTGCCCTATTTGCGTCACCTGAACACTTCAAACTCCTAATTATGTCAAGCTTTCCAGTACTTATGTGTTATAGTGCAGCCTGTCTGATTGTGGCTTCTTCTTTAGTGCTAATGCAGCGAACATGTAATGAAGTGCACAATAGCCTTGTTCCACGTCCTCTAATTAACTTGCAGTTGTAGCTAGGCAAACTAAAAAATAGCAGCTTATTTGGCAATAGTTCAAGTCCAACATGGACTATTTTGACCAGTTATTGACTCATAAATATTCATGTGTGATTGCAAGTGGCAGGGGGGTCGATTCAAACTGTGATTTTCACACAAAACAACCCACACACGACTTATGGACATATAAAAAGTGTGAGAATGTATTTTTACTTATTTATTACTCTGTAATGTAATACACTGGGAGGCAGATGGTGTGTTGCATGCTTCGCAATTGCATATATTTTTTGTTAACCTAATTTGACACTAAACCAATGTAAAAAAAACATGTCTATCATAAATGTTGTTGCATATCTCTTGGTCTGGGGGGTGAGTGGGTGTAGTTTATTCACAAACAACCTTGGAGATTATTGTGAATGGGTGAATGGTTGTAAGAGCCGGCATCTGCTATGTAATTTAAAATCTCAAAAATAAAAAAGTCCCTCAAAAGATGCATAGATGTTTCTTTACACTGAGCAAAAGCAAAAGCTCCACAAAACTTAATAGATTTAATTGGAGTCTTGTCTTCTATAAAACAAACTGAGCAGCATATTCACTTTCTGCACTGCAAAAAGCTTAAGATGCAAACACTTAAATCTATCATAAATGTTTTCAAAGTTGTGAAATTATCTTGCATGGACAGATAATTTTACAAGTTATTTTAAAATAAACTACCTCTAGACTACAATTAATCAGTCTCAGTAGATCAGTATTATTATCAGTAGATAATAAATCAGAAAACAAGATGAATAACCTGAAAAATTTTGGCCAGATCAGAAAAAATTGCAAATCAAAATCACATGAAACTTCCCATTTGTTTCACATTGCTTTGTGGCTGATATCATTCATCTATTGGGAACTGGGCTGGGAGGTTTGAAAGAAAGTGCAGTCAGCAGAACCTGGCTGAATGATCCATAAGACCCAATATTAAAATACAGAATAATCTTTTTCCCTTTGAATGTCTCTGAGTGAAATCATCTACTGAATAGTTTAAAAAACAACTCATTAAAACACAGGACAAGACAGAAAAGTGGGAAGGCTGAACTGTAAAAAAGTGCAATTATTTATCAATCAGATGGGGAAGTCTTGAGGTGCTGTGAATATGTGCAACTATAGGCCACCTTCACCTGTGTGAGCATCTGGAGGGAAGAGACTCAAACACAGGGAGAATTTATAAAAAAGGTGCTAACCACTCAGCCAACAAGCACTCTTTCTGTTCTAATCTATGTGATATACATTTGAAATACAACAATTCCCCAGCAGAAGCAAAATCCTTCAAGTCCTTCAAATCAGCTATAGTTTTAGCCCTGTGCGTGAATCTTTCATATCAGTACACAATTCTTTGGTCCCTACAGTATAACTCCTAAAAACGTGCATTCAAGATAATTTGCCGCTGGGGCCGCTGCTCTAATCAAGTTGCCACTTCACAGCTGAATATTAAGACAATGTTGAATCACAGCACAGGAGAGATACAAAAACCAACCAGTTTCTTCTTGCTCCATCTTTTATAATGAAGCCGGCCTCCTGCAGAAACCACTTTGAGCCCCATAATCTACTATGGATCATCCCACTCCACCCACCTGTCAATATTGGTGATGGCTGACAGTGTGTAGGCAATGCTTTCACCATCGCTGCATTGCCACACTGTCAAATAGTGTTCATGTTGCCAAGAGCCTACATAAAGACACCTCAGTTTCCACGACAACAGTCTGCAAAACATAAAAAATAAAAACACCAGTGCACAGCAAAGGCAATTCAAAGTGGAAAACTCCAACGCTGCAACAAGAGTCTGTGTTTATCCAAAGTAATAATGAAAAATGAGTTTGATTTTAGCAAAACAACTGCATTGCCTGTTTCAAAGCCAGGTTTAGACCAAATAATAAACTTCACAGCTGACAGCAACACAGTGAAATTGCAATACAGCAGGAAACGAATTCATACACTTACTGTTTATCTATAGACTGAGGCTTTGCTGCGAAAAATGTAACTGATCAGATGTGTTCAGACACGTGCTCATGTTACTGGCAGCTCAAACCATGTTGACAGTTCCAGGTTGAAAACTTTTGCTTTACTTTGTTTCACTCGCATCAGGAATAGGGAATAATTAGGTTGTTCTGAATAAGTTAAGTGAAAAATAACTTTGGGTAAAACAGCGAGGTCAAATAGTCTATCCTAACTTTAACCTAAAATGAACATTTTTACATATCTAACATTTGACAGAAACATGAACTACACATTGGGCACAGTGCAACTTTTCTCATGATTTGTCTGGACTGTTCCACTGTATGGCATTCAAGTGCTTTTATTTCTCAAAAAACTGAGCAGGGTCCCTCTATGGCAAACGGCAGACGCTCCACCAGAAGTTACATAGTCCACCTCCAAATTGTAAACTCTACATAACATGTCTTTTACACCAGCAAGACCCAGAGATAACAGGATGTTTAATTGTTTATAGAGCAGATCTAAATAACTGCAGCCTCACCGGTTCCATCATTTCAACCCACAGCAAAAGCACAGCAGTATTGCAACACACTACTGAACATCTGATCACACGGTTCATCTTTGGGAACAAAAAGTGAGGCTAATCCAGGAAGATATGATCATGTATTTTTCTGTTTTCCGACAAATCAGATCAAACTTTTACCATCAAACTCATGTCAGAACTTCACTGAAAGATTAAAATCACAAGTCTCTGTAAAGTAGATGTTACTGCATCCTTTAGATTACAGGGGAATGCAGCATAAACAACACATCAGCAATCTAAAAGTGTAATTGCTCATATAATCACATTTTTTTATTTATTGGTATCTAGGCATCAATGAATTTTCACAGTCCTATGGAAGGTAGTTTCAATGAAGAGTGCCGGTTATTGGGAGAGGCTTGTATCAATAACTGATAATGTAATTTCTCACGTCATAAACTGCTAGAAAGTTTAAGCTCCCAAGTCTAATATCCAATATAAGCTAGACAGGATCTTTGAGTTTTACTTTTCTTATGCATCATGTATGTTATTGTATGTTTTTTTTTTTTTTTAACTTTTATGTGAAGCACTTCGGTCAGCTGAAGTTGTTTAAATGTGCTATATCAATAAACTTTAAGTTACTTTAATGTAATTTAAGAGAGACTGGGTGACACAAAACATTGATTAGTCATGATTTTCTATTCAATACATTTTTTATATGAATTGTTTTGATGGTTTTCAATACTAATTTCCTGCAAATACACAACTTTTAATAATTGTCATTCAACCACTGACTAAAGTGGATTAAGTGAGTGCGACATTGCCCATAGCCTCACAGTTACAGTCACTGTTTTGGAGCCAAGTTCCATATTTGGAACTTCAACAGCAAGTATCATAGAAACCAAAGAGCCAATCAGAAATGAGGCTGTTGAAGATAACGTCCCTTCCCGCCCACTAGTTTGGCAGGGGGTATTACCCAGAGCAATGCTGTCAATCAAACTGTATGCTAACACTAGCCGGGAGCAACCTCAGGGAAAGAAGACTTGTCTGTTATTAATGTTCATATCTTGATTTACAGATGGAATAGCAAAACAAAAATACTAGGATCGTGAGCTGCAGGTTAATATAATCATTTTAATTCCAAAATGACAAGGCTTACAGCAGCAGCTACAGAGAGGTGATCGTTTTTCAATAGAAAGTGAATCAGAGCAATGACAATCTGGCATCAACTGTGATTAATATTGCCACGTATAAGGGGATGTTTAGCTACAGCCGACACCACACAGAGGGTCTTAATGACATCGCAGTGTAATGAGCAACAACACCCATTGATAAATAATGCAAACCACTTTCTCTTCCTTGTCAACAATACAACAATAGTCTATATATTGCATACATAGTCACAGATTGTATTTGAGCAAGATTTCATCGCTCAAATTAGTGTTGTCACGATATATTTCAAACACAATTTTGGAAACTAAGGGAAATGTTTGATTTTGATACTACAATTCTAGACTATTCAAAATTTTCTAGCCAAAATCCTGGTAGTTTCCTCTACATTTCCATGTGGTCTTCTATTAGTCCCAAAATAGATGATTAACTATTCAGGAAAGGTTCAAGGTTTCAATATTTTTTTTCAGTGTCAATACTTCATTCAACTGTTTCATAGTTTAGTATTGCTCACTATGTGGGTATCAATACCCCCAAAACCCCTTGCAAAAATACATTCACATGAATATGTTGATGGCACTTCATAAACTTTATTCCTTTTGGCTTTGATGTAGCAGTAAAACACAAACCAGTCTTTTTACACCAGCTGCTCATACCAAGCTCCACTGACCAATTGCCAATCCCTGCATAGCAATAGTGGGAGCACATTCTACAGTAAAGTCAGTTAATGCATACGCCGACAGTGTCTCTGAGGTTCGCTCTGATCCTGTCCCTGGGGTTTGGTCAGCTGTTGGCACCTCCAGTTCTGCCACATGGTCCACGCCTCAGAGCCTCTTCACACAGAAGGACACAGCACGAGAAGAGAGGGGAGGGGGCTGTGATTCAACAGTGATACTCACAAGAGCTCAAGAATGTGCTAAACTAGGGCTTTTTACAGAACTAATTAATGATTACAGTAGTCGACTACTCACCGATTTTGTTTTTGATTAGTTGACTGATTATTATTTCTACTATATCATTTCTACAAGTGCCCATTAAATGTTTTAATTAGGGATGTAACAATATCCAAGTCTCACACTACAATATTGTCACGGTATGAACCTCATGGTATGACATTTATTGTGATATCGTGGCTCATGATATTACGTTATTATAACTAGACTGACATTATAAAATGCTTTGCCCAGTCATTTGGTACGTTTATTGTAATATTCATATCAATGACATTTTGAAAAGCACGAAAAGCCTTTGAAGTTGAAGTGCAAAATTCAAGCAACAACTAAACATAAGGGATGCAACAATATCCTCATCTTTCCGTACGATATTTTCTTGATATGCATCTTACGGTACAATATTTATTCCGATATTTTGTGGTGGCTTACAAAACCGTGAACATGCTACTTTTTGCTGTTAAAATGCCCCGATAAGCCTTTGGTACTGTTATAATACAAAAATAAGATTTAAAAGTAAAATAACAGTTTATAGTATTTGCACAGTCTAAACTGAAATAGCAAAGGATCATGGTCTATGTAGTTCTCTCCGATTCTTTTTTCTTTTTTTAAGCCATTACTGCACCACAATGAATTTAAGAGATTTATGATTCGATATATTGTGATGGCCCACGATATTGTGAGACTTTTGATGATATATCACAATATTTCGACTATTGTTACACCCCTAGTTTTAATAGTTTTAACCACAAAGGTTAAAATATTTACTTGTGGAGCAATTTTAATTATTTGGTCTTATTTTGAAGACTTTCTGATACCAACAGACTTAAGATCTCATCATCTCACATAACCTGACTGTGAATGCCAACTGCAAATGAAATGGAATCCGAAAATACAAGATGGAAAATCACCACATAAAAAAGTAATTTGGCACTAGTCATTCTGCATCAGATAATGGTTTAGAGCTCGCTTCCTCCAACCTACCTCGGATCCCAGAGATTACAGGAGCCTTGTATATACCAACAAGTTTGGGCATGAGATGGGGGTAACCAGACGGGACTAACCATAGCAGCTTCGTCAATCAATCAGTCCAAAATTATATGACAACTTCACAACATTTAGCTGGAGGATCTGATCAGGCTTCATTCAAATGTCCCCAGGAATTATCGCACATATTTTTGATATCATTAGCATGTCTAATCTTAGCCCCGATCACTGAAATGAGTTTGTATGAAAGTCTATCCACGTTGTAGATCTTGAGGAGAGATCTGTGTGAGAAATTTAGGGGTGGGTCTGATCAAAAATAGACTTGTCATTTGCTCAAGTCTATTTCAGGTGTCATAAATGCTCTGACATCCCAGAGCTGGGCCAGACAGGTTTTGTTTAAGCTTGGTTACAGCCGATCTGGTGTTGCACTAACCGTTAGCCACTAGTAAAGTTATTTAAGGACCACTAGGACAACGCAAGCATGAAGCAACAGGTTTTTGAATGGCTGCAAGTGCTAAAGACCATGTCATGTTTATTAAGTGTCGACTATCATGCGATTATTGCTATTTAGGGATTCAATACTTACACACTACTGGTCTCAAAACTGCTGAAACATGCACATACATCTTATTATCTGGGAAGGGTCCATGGGCGCTTCACTGAGGACAGTTGCCCAAAATGACATAGTGTCTGGATTTTACCCGCAACAACAACCAAAACTAGTGTAGATACTCATTTGAACAAGCATCGCCTGTGTGATCAGAAATGTGAAATTTGAAGCTGAAAAGTAGTCTCATTATCACTATGGTGTCAAAATGGGCATTGAGTAATTTTTCCATAGCGTCAGAATAGAGATTGAAATTGTATAAAGTATTAGTGAAATAGCAGTGTTGCAACAACACTAACAGACAGCATTGAAGGATGATTTAAGTACAGGAGCCATTTTCCAAAGGGAAAGGAATAATTAAGAGCACAAATTACTTCACACAAAAAGGTAATGCAAGAGACAATAACATGACAAGAGCAGTAACTGTGCTGTTTGTAAACCTCCTGATTGAGCATACACCAGTCGTAATTACCTTCTATAGACCCAAGCTATAATTATGGTTCCAAGAACCTCTTCAATCATTTGTAGAAATAACCTAGATTACGTCATGCTTATACTTAGTGGCAGTGACAGTATTATTATTATTATACTGTCTGCATTAATATAGTAGGGGGTTTCCTAGGCTTACATAGAAAGCAATGTCTGACAAACCTCGATCAGCAAACTCAGTCAGTAAATTTAGCATAGATCAGGATTAACAGCTCAACAACAGCAGATAGAAAGCCAAATGGAAGAACTTATAAATGGGTCATAAAATGCTGCATCTTGTTTACATATTTGGGCTAAATATACATAAAAATGTCTGATCCATCTGCAAGTCCTGGATGAGCGTTCCTTATAAGTTAGTTATTTAACAAAGAAAGTAGTGACATGAGTGTAATTGCATAGTATTGCTATTTTTCCAGAGAGAATGAATCTGAACACTTGAATCATTGGTCAGTCTTTCTGGTCTTGTAGCAGTAGCATCAATTACACATATTGTACCGCTGTGATGGGAAGTTAAGTGGGGTCAAGTTAATTTGATGCAGCTAAACTGTCTCTAATTACAGATGCTATTTAGTATATCTAGGCTATGCAAAGGTCTTCTGTGCTGATTGGATGATGAGTTCACACTGTGTTTTTGAATCCAGATGTTATTGCAAAACTAAATAGAGAAGTCTTGTAGTTTAGCACTTGTAATTTGAATGTCATTTTCTAAAGAACACTGATACACAGAAAAGTCCTACATTGTGCAAGCATGCAACAGTCCAGGCAGCAGTTTACTGAGGATACTACAAAGCATGAACTAAATGTGACAGTAAATGAGTGTTTTCACTGGCCAAACTCCAAACTATTGCTCAACCCACCTTTTTCATAATACCAGTCTTCCTCTTGCTGAAAGTTGTGTACCGTCGCAGCTTGTTGTCAATAAACTCCATCTTAATCTTTACCCGTCCACGTGTCTTTTTCCCCGGCTTTGCCCCGGCTACTCCCCCGGTAACCATGCCGTAAGCTCCAGGGGGGACGCCGACCTCTTGCCCAACCACGGCCGCTTCCATGTCCCTTTCCCGCTTGACTCCTCTCCTACTGTCCCCGAGTGAACCCACTGGATCCTCATCGTCCCCCGAGTCCGAGTCGTTGTCCGATCCGCTGCAAAGGGGGTCTCTATCGTGGTCAAATCTGCCCGCAGCTCCTTGGGGCAGGACCACTCCTCCGGCACTCAACCCCACCACGCTGGCCTGCACCGCGGACTGCAGCTGTGTCACCCCGGTGCCATTCCCCGGAGGTCTGACGCCTCTCGGACCGTTAGCCCCTAGCATTCCTACCGCGTCTCTATCGCCCTCGTACGCGTGCCCTGCTCGGACCAAAACAGGACGAACCCCGCTCCCGACCACCCCAGACCCGTGCCCTACGATGCCTCTACCCGATGCGGACCCGTTTCCAGCCGGTGCCGACCCAACTTGGCTCGGTAACATCCTACAAGAGGCGCGCACCGAGTGTCCGAACACCAGCCAGGAGCTAGTGCGCGCTGTGTCGGAAATGTCGGCTCGATCGCATACACGCCCGGCCTGCAAAATGTAAACAAAACACGCCGGTTGGTGGGCTGGAGACTTCAGGAAATCACCGACAAACTTTGGAAAGTGATGCTGCCCCCAAGACCCTTCCACCCCGCTTGGTTTGGTTCACCCTCCTCCTCTATCGCCAAAAGTCTGAGCACATTCTCAAAAAGGAAAACGCGAACAACCCTCTGCATGCACATCCGCTTTTACATATAGTCCACGTTTCTATGCAAAATCACCACTTTTAACCAACATCATCACCTTAAATAAACGATTAGTCAATTCTAACCGCGTATTTTAATGTTTTACTTGTTTCCAAATGCGTAAAATGACTTTAATCCTTGTCAATTGTCTCGACTGCGGATGGATATATGCAACCCGGATCTTCTTTTCTCCTTATAAAGAGCTACAACGTTTCCTTATATGGCGCTGTCTCTCCTTATTTGGTGAGTCACAGCGCTGCGCCACGATTGGCCACGGAGGACCCGGGGTGCGCGCTGATTGGTCAGGGGGAGGTACTTGTCAGATACCAAAATGGTTGCGCTACCGTCAAAACGTCATTGTAAACTAAAGCAAGACAAGCTGAGGGACATGGAATGAGAAACGTAACTTTTGTATGCCGCGCAGTGCAGACGTATAGGCGCATAGTTTAATGGTGAAGTAATGATTAAGACTGAAGTGGGGAGGTTAAGAATAGAGGGCAGAAAGTGCAAGATCCATGCAACAGGGGAGGCTAAAAGAGTCTGCATTTACTGGAGGGTGAGGGTGAGGGT
>JACN01122058.1:0-53399 GCA_000787155.1 Scartelaos histophorus | reverse complement strand
TTTTTACACATCAGACCTTGTTATTGCTATGTAGAGCAAGCAACAAAAATATCAATAAAGCACAACTTTCTTTTTGCTTTCTGCTTTGACCTCCGTTAAACATTTGTGGTATAGTATAAATAATTAACATTGTGCAGTGTCTTACATGTAGCTGAGATCTGAGCATTAGGGACTTTAAAGTACATCCAAAACAAAATGGTCATCAAAAATCTGGAGTACACATGCGAGACTGTAAAATATGATGATGGTGAAATTGAATAAAGTGTAGTTTTGTTCAGATTTTCCCATAACCATGTTTATTTACCGTGAATGCTTGGCTCAGTGTTTTCTGGAGATAAACAAATCATTGTCAGACACATATCACAGAGACTAAAGTTCAGTGGATTGCACCAAAGACTGCAATCTGCGCACGCCAAGCATTTATGGCATTAAAACAAAGAAAATACCATTGTTTATTTTGTTTCATTTCATCAGGAAATTGCCTACTATAAAAGTCCACAGATGCAAAACATGATTACTGACTGGCAAAAGACTTCTGAAATTATTTATTTGGCAAGTGAGTTATTAGAAGTTGAAAACACTGAACGCACTATTTGTTTTTAATTGGACAAAATTAGGTCACCAATAGTTCAGTTGGTAGTGTTTGTTGGTAGTAGAGTGTTTGTCCACTACTCCAAAGGTTGGCAGCCCAATTCCAGCTGCCACATTTGAATGCTGTCATTGTGTCTTTGGGCAAGACAGTTAACCCAACTCGCCCCTAATGTCTGCATATATTGTTGGGTGAATGGGTGAGTGGTTCCTTGATTGAAAATGCTTGCCTTAACTATAGAAAAGCATTATGTAAAAAGAAGAAACTAAAAAAATAGAGACTCTTAAAATAATTTATTTGGCAAGTTAGAAGCTGAAAAAACTTAACACACAATTGTTTTTAACTGGACAGGACTAAGCCCTATATTCTTATCATTTAAAAAAACGCAATGTTTACAAAATAGTCAGCATAAATGTATGTGTGAAGTTCTAATTTGTCACCTGGGACTACAGTGCTCATCCTCCTTTTAAGTTCCCATTAACAGACCTCTCTAAGGCCTGACTCATGATGACTACAAACTGTTGCTCTCCATGCCACAAATGAGCACTTAAATCCAGGAAAGCCATCCCCTGCATACATTCTCCATCTTATTATTTGATGCGTAGCGAGTAGCGAGTGACCTTCAACTGTCTCCTCTTTCTGTTGTGTTCTAAAAATAAACCCCTGGTGCGAGGAGTGCCTCTGCTGGCCCTGTGGGTGCCAGCGTCAGTGAGAGGGTGCCAAAGATGAGCCTAATTAACTCATTGAGGTGCACATGAGGGAGGGAGAAATGGACAGACAGGGGGCTGGTTGAGTAATGACAGCAGAAGATGGAGTGAAGAAGAAGAGAAAGAAAAGAAGACTATAATGAGGAGGTGGGGTCAGAGGCAGAGGGAGAGAAGGCAAAGGCAGGTCTCTGGGGCACGGAGGTAGCTGTGAACAAGGCTGCACGGGCGAGAGTGATGGAGGCTAATTAGACACAGGACCAAAAGCCCCTTCTCATTGTACGTGGAGCTGGAGAGGGATCCAGAAACCAATGGAGATAGATGAGACGAGCAGCTGCGGCGCCAAGATATGAAAAGGAAATATGTAATCTTCAATATAGAGTGTGCACCAGCGAGTGACGGCAATCTAGCCAACTCAATTAGCCCACGTCCATAAAACAAACTGCTCTTAATCTGCGCTGTCAGACACTCGCACTCTAATGTAGTTCGGGTGGGAGGGTGAGGAACGAGAGAGGGACTAAGATAACAAAGCCATGAAGAAGTCCTATCATCATCAGTGGCTGAACTCCCTCCACTTTCAACTTTCAATGTGCCTTTAATGTGTCAGGGCTTTGTTCTTTTGCTCTACACAACTTCTACTTTTTTGTCTTTCTCCAACTCAAAATCAAGGACAACAGGTGCAAAATAAAGTTACACAAAAGTAAAAGGAAGTACACATTTTCATTACAAGCATCACTACAACTATTTTTCTAATTTAAGTTTAAATGGTAAATATTTATTTAAGAAGTTAAAGCCTCTATGCCCAACTTTTTCAAAAGCACTGAAAAATCTAGGAAAACATGTGTCCTTAGAAAAACATGTGTCTTGTGAGCTGGCTTGCATCTCCACAAACCTGACTCCTGGCCTTCTTGTCTCGATGGACATGTTGTTCCTTGGCTATAATATTCCAGACTAAGGCATAAAACATGTTTGTCTCTATGGAGAATGTTCCAAAAGTACAAATTCCACTTTCTATTTATATGGTATCATACAGATGGCATGCTTCAGTTATCACTTATCCCAGAGATCTGAGAATTTTATTTTATAGACTATTTTATAGACAAAAAAGTTTAAATTAAACTAGACAAATTGCTTTTTCTGCTTGCCAAAGATGGTTCTCATTATTTTACTTGGGTACTCTGTGATATTTGGGAGAATCATTTTTATTTGTCTGTTTTTACTCTTTACTTTTTTTATGAATGTGATGACAAACTCTACATCCCACTCCTCCATATGTCCCGATGTGAACCCAGTGTGCCCTGCCATCTTGAGCTCAGCGGTCCTCAGTGAGTGTCCTGGCCCGGTCTGGCTGGAATCACTAAACAGGAGGTGTGAGTAGGATAATTAACACGCTAACGAGCAACAGCAGTCGGCCAACACAGTCCTACAGGCTCCGGGCACGAGCCTGACAACTCTCTCCCATCTGTCACCGCCCAGACAGCACCTGTGTGTGCACCTATGTCCTCTTGTACTGTGTGGCGTTCATGGCACTTCCTCTGTGTGGAAAGATGAATGGGGAGGTTGAGGGATGCTATAGGAGTTCAGAGCCTTTTGTTCCACAGATTGACAGTGTTGTGCCAGTCCCCTGTGCCTCGGTGCAGGGGGTCCAAGCCTAGACAGCTCATACATCAGCGTTGGCAGCAGCCAGGTGCTCTGGATCTCTGTGCTAAGTCCAGTTATACAGAGCAACAAGCAGGATGTTTGGGAATATGTGGCAAATGTAAAAATAGACAAGTACTGTACATGATATGGTCAGGTAGGTTTGAAATAGTCTTAGTGGCACCTGTGAGAACTGGTGATGAGTGTCATGAAAAACTCTTCTTTAGGTCTCGATGATCAATTTTGAAGTGTGTTATATTGCTGAAGTAAATTTAGACAATAAATGATCCTATTTAAATCAAACCATAGAGCAGAATTATCCCCATAAATGTATTCAAAGTGTACAATATTGGTTAAAATGTGCAGCAATAGATAAATAGCAGAATACAAGACTTAAGTAATTAGTATGTATCTATAATGAGTCATGAAAGTCTATTATTCAACCTTCTAAAGCTCAAATCTTATCATTATGGAGAACAATAACCACAAATGCCTTACTATGACAAAGAAAAGGTTTACACAATAAATACTGACTACCCAAAAATATAGTTCCATCTGTTTCATATTGAACGATAGGTATATAGTAATTATTATGACTACGTTCCAGTACTCAGAGAAATGCATAAATAAATATGACATTAGCAATATATATTTCAAGGCAAAATAGCAGAGAAAAGTATCAATAAGTATTCATATTATTTGATGCTTTTGTCTGTTTTGCTATGTTGACTATTTTGTAGTTTGAAATTTTATCACCATTGAGTTGTTGTGTCCATATAATTTCCCTTGTGGCTTAATAAAGTTTGTCTAAGTCTACAGAAATCAGTATGTTGCATATGAATCCCAGTTCTTGTGGAGGTTTAGTGGCAGTGTTCGTTCCTGCTCCAGTCCTCCTCATTTGTCATTCTGGAGCCTCTCTCATCCTGCAGGGTGCTGCTCCTCCACTGTTGTCACGACAACCGCACTCTGTGGCTCAACCTGAGAGTCCGTTTGTCTGTGCGCCCGAGCGTCTCTGTCTGTTTTTATTTGTCTGCTCTATTCACTGCTCCCAGAATACTTCTCTTCTGTATCACTGGAAACGCCATTACAAGTGTTACCAGTGGTAGCAGCGTGTTCGATCAAACAAAACCCTATCAAACTTTACATATATACTTGTATGTTTAACTTTATTTAATTTCTTGGTTGGTGGTCCGTCACCTGGTTGTTTCTATTAAAAATGTCATTGCTCTGCCTGGAATGTTCCATAATACGACATTAAAAAGCTCCTACAAGCTATCTTACATTTACTCAATTACATTTGCTTTTATAGCTCAAAAATACTTGTGACTTGGTCTGGTTTGGTCTCCATCAAGATAGAAATGTTTAATACCATAAGGTGAAACATTTCAGATAAAGCAATAACATCTCCATGAAGAAAAGTATTTGATGGATCCTACACCAAAAAAGTTACACAGTACACCTTTTTAAATAACAAATGAGTCTGTATGTGCAAAAGTCAATTTAGAATTGTAGCCATGTAGTAGAAATGGTATGAAAAGCAGTGGTAGAGATTTTAGTTGTAGTATCGGTATTAGTATTCGGTAGTAGTAGTAGAAGATGTAGGCAGTTGTTGTCATGGGTGGTAATGTCGAAGCAATAACTCACGCCATTAATAATAATGGTAAGACCCTATTTCCTAATTTCCTCAGGTAGGGCCTTTATTGAAATTTCAGAATCATGTAATACAATGTAGTCGACCACAGTAACAACACAATACAGCAAACTACAGACAGATGTGGAATACTCGTGATTTCTTCAACCCCGCTGTTGCCTCATCAGCTCTTATTGTGTCTCTCTACATTCTGCAAACCAAAGCATGCTTCATATCCCATTGATTTGATTTCCTCTCTGTGAAAGAATATTAGGCGTATCCCCCTCCCTCCCTTCTTCTCCCTCCCTTCCTCCCCTCTCGCCCTGTGAAGTGTGCTGGATAGTCCTTTCACATGGACTGAACCCATACTCCTCTCATTCATCAGCTTGTGTATTTGCATTTTCAATTAATTGCCAGCGTCACGCACCGAGGCTCTGAAAGCGGCTTGGGCTTTGTGTGTGACCCCTAATTGCAATCATTACGCAACGCAAGTAACCCGCCTTCGAGTGTTCAATTGTACACTAGGTTTAATTATGGGAACTGAGTTAAAGGCATTACTCAACAGTCTAATAGAGCAGATACCGAATGCTGTTTTCTGTTAAAGTGAATGAAATGATGGTCCGGCGTTGTACTGGTAATTGCCTGCAGTGGCTCATTTACATAGCTGTGTCGTTTGCTAAAAGTACATTTGAAGATACAGCTGATTCTTTCCAAGGGTATTTGAGCATAATTGTTTTGGTTTATGCTAGGTTAAACATGTGACAAATGTCTGTGGAGGCCAGGTCTGAATGTCAATTTTGTGGAGCACATTTTAATAAGAGCCTTTGTTATTATACGACATTTGAAGGAAACATGAGCACATTTTTTTTCTTTAGTGCAATACAGCTATTGCTAGTTTTGATATTATAGCTTTGTGGTTCATCTTTGAATTAGATTAGATTATCATTTCTGTTCAGAATCAGAATAAGTTTCATTGCCGTTTAGTCCTGTCACAATAACAAATATAGATATACTGTGATAATATTTAAAATACCACTGACATAACACAGGATAATAACAGTGAACCCATTTTTCAAAGGGACCGTATCATTAAAATGCTTCAACTGCATCAAATAAATGAATGAACTGGTTATTAGCCATAGCAGTTTTTTTGTATGTTTGACAGGGTTTTATATAAAAATGGCTAATATCTACCCGCTATTAGAAAGTAGAAAGTACTCATGATAAATTTTGAGCCTTGATTTATTGAACGATATAGTAATCATGACAGGCCTATTGCCGCTGTCAGTGAACAACATTCGGTAACTAGGATTTTGCCCCGGCATTATGGTGCAATATAAAACAACAATAATACTACTAGATATGAACTATGATAAAATAAAGGCATGCAAACAATAAGGATAACACATTTGGGCACAGTCACCATTGCCAAATTATGTTAATGCCTTGGTGAGGGGCTGTTCCTGGTTTACTTGTGTACTGGTATTCTGCCAATCCACAAATTATGTTGTTGCACTCCATATGTCATTAATTAAATGAATCATTAAATCTGTTTAGGCAATCCATCTCAGTAGCCAGGATGCTAAATTAAGCATATAGGTGTCAACTAGAGCTGGGAATCATGATTTGATATGATACAAGATACATGACTCACAATATGATATAATCACGAAATGGAGATACATGTGATCAATATGCTGCACATGTAGTCATATTTTAGCAACAATAGTTCTTTGTTATATCACCTCTTGTGCAAAGTTAACATAAAATGCACCTATTTTATATATCATCAAAATAGTTTATACGTTAAAGTATCACATAAAGTTAAGTTTCCTTCCTCTACATAAGCAACAAAAGGGGAGTGCAATAAAAAAAGCTAAAAGATAGCAAAAAATACTCTTGGTGATATATTGATACAGCAGCTCACAATAACAATACTGTATCACCAAATTTAGTATCACAAGATTTCAATATTTTTACACACCTCTAGTGTCAGTCCCCTCTGTCTGTACTCATGGTGATACTGTAGTACAAATACTGTAGTGAACACTGAGTAGAAACAGATCCCTGCACACAGACAACCAGACAGATCCTCTCATTTATTCATATGTATGCGGACACACACTTCTCACAAATAGATTTCACTTTTTGCATGTGAGCGGTTCGGAACAAAGAGGCGGCGAGGTGCAGGGGGATGAAAAAAAGCAATTATTCAGTGCTGGGCTGTGTACCTGGGGTTACAGCCTCGCCTCTGGAGTAAATAAGTCACTGCGTTTGTGTGTGCTCACGGCTCTCTCTCTCACACACACACACACACACACAAATTCAATCTGGCTACAAATGCAGAAGACACCCCCACCCTGCTCCCTGCTGCACCGCGCGCCCTTCCACTCTAGTAATGACTGTGTGTGTTGCATTCGGCCAATAACAAAGGCTACAGCCACTCCAACGCCCCCTCTCATCCCCCCCCTCAACTCACTCCCACGTTTCACCCTGATAAGAAATCACCATAAAACGAAGCAGATAGAAAAATGGGTGCGTTTGAGGGAAGAAAGACAGAGAGAAGAAGGATTAATTGTGTACTTGTCAGGGAACAAGCAGAATCTCTGATATAAATCTTAATATCCTATTTAAGGCTTTTCTTCATCACATGCCTCTGATTTATTAACAGGGCTTCCCCTTCAATTTATCAAAATAAACTATGGGTTTACAGTGGCACAGGCAGGCAGGGCTGGAGAGTAGCAAACCACCGCCCGTTATAGGAGAAAGCTCACGGGGATGTTGTGGGCTGTGACACACACTAGCATCAATATGTCTCTGTTAGTCTCACTCTCTCCTCTCAGTCTCTATGACCAACTGCTTGACAACTCAGGCTATCTAGTGCAGTGGCTTTGAAATGTGGTGATGCTATGGAAACACCAGGCAGCACTTTGTTAAAAAAAAAAAAAAAAGAAAAAAATGCGAAAGAAATGCGTAAATTTGTTTAGGTCTCCCTTGTGTATTAGTTGCAAGAAGGCTAATGAAAGTGTGTTTGTGTGTGAACTAAGTATTAACTGTTACTGTGGCATTTGTCTAAATCTGAGTCACTAGAGTATTTGGGTTTTTAATGAGGATAAAGAGAGGATAGTGGATAATGGATGATTAAAAGGAAGGATAGAAGTCAGGGAAAACAAAGAAGGCAATGGCCAAATTGTGTGCTCAGGGGTGTTTAAAAAGAACGCCATCTATTGTTGTTCAAAAACTGATAGTTATTCATATTAATTATGCTGTAGTACTTCACCGCTTAGTGATATATCTTCACAACTGATCTGTTTTGATAACAGACAAACTACAAGAACTAATTTTATTTTGATTTCATATTCATGCACGTGAACTACTGTACAGATTTCATCACAAAATGGAATATACAATATAGTATGTTGCTGTTTGATTCCTTTCCATATACTGGAGGGAATGGCATGTGTGACATTTGAGACCTTTTGACTGGCTTTTGACTATACTGTGGTTTTCACATCAGAAAGAAACTATAATTTATTGAAATAAAATGTATGTAATTATGACTCATTGCTTGGCAGGCATAGCTGGTGATTAAACTACTTCCAATGACAAAGTAGTGAAGAACAGATGATGAAAAAGAGTCAACTGTGAAATATAATATATAATAATAAAAATGAAATATTGTACAAAAAATGGACACAGAAAAACTATGAAAGGACATTTTAAGCCAAGAACTGATCTTATATTTTGCTGGAATGATCGTTAATATGGGATGGATGTTGGTCTCATCTATTTCATGCTCTCATCATCTCTTTGAGGGGGCCGCTGTGATTGTATGAGCTGTGATTTCCCAGTGGGTCACAACGCTGTATTGATTTAGGACGCTGGTCAATCCGTCTGTTGGTAACTGATCACTGCCTGATGGTGCGATGGCTAGATGAGGTTTGTGACCTACGATCTTTGATCTTGTACCTCTGACCTTTCTGTCTGGTCTGGGGGCAGTCTGGCGTTGTGACGCTGACTTAATCAATTGCAGGGATTGTGTGTAATAAAACAACCACTCCCCTGGGACCACCCAAAACAAACCCTTGTTGCCCTAAACACCCACCCGTCCTGTCACCCCTGGTCATGTACAGAGCCATGATCTTTACAAGTGTAACTGCGTTAGGTTCACTGACCACAGCAAAATTAAAAGTACATTTGGAAGGGCGGATTTTTGGACTCTACCAAAATTTGTGAGGTATAAATGTGCAAATGTTAAATGTAATGTTCTGTACAAAGTTAAATATTGTCATAAAGTAGATTTTTTATTAAGCTTTTAAGTCCCTCAGGCAATGTGTGTGTAGACAGGCTATGGTCCTCTGAGATGGTTGTGGATTTTTGGTGATTTTGTTTCAAACATGTAGTGATCTGAACAATGTTTTTGAAATTTAAGTTTCAAGTTGATATATAAGGTGATCACCTGGAAGCTGTTGTCCACTCTAAAAGTACTGTCTGTCGAGCTATACATTTATAAAGATGTCACATTACATTATCTGCAGAGGTTCCACAGTGCAAAATCTCATATTCTTCATTTTTGTCACAGAAAGCTCAGACACTCTATCTTCATCTGTATTCCTGATGCACTTTTTCAATTCACGATGCCACTTTTTACATGTGCTCTCTCACTCCTACCAGGCGACTGTTTCCAGGCAGATTTCCTTCACAGCCACTCTCACCATTCCAATTCATTTGAGGTTTTCCCCCAAACACAGCTTTTTTTAGTGTTATCATGATCAAACCTGGGGTCCCACCTCCCATCTGATCCTTGTCTTTCTCCTCAACTATCTGTCCATTTATCTTCCTTTTATGTGGAGGTGGTCTCCAATGGGAGCAGAGAGGTGACAGGCGTTCGTCTGCATTGCTCCTGCCGTCTGCCTTCCTAATGAGCCTGAAACACAGGGGGTCAGCCTATTATGGAGATGAGCCAGTCTAGGCGGCCAAAAGGTGCTGGACCTCGCTAATAGGGGAGACCTCTACAACTTTTACCTCCTCTTGTGCTGTTTCATATAACCCACTTCTTCATCCTCCCCCATCTGTAAACCTGGGCTGTGCCCCTTAATGTTTAATGAATGGGCTAATATGCTAAATAGAAGAGCTGGTCTCATCTGTCTTCTCCAGTTGTCTTTATGTTTTTGACTGCATGTGGCTTGAAGTTCCTCACTAAAGACCTCTGCATGTCTGTGTGCCCTTAGCTGGGTGCCTCCTACTGTTAAGGAGAGAATGCATACAGTGTACTCACTTGACTGAAGAGATAGACTCCTCATTAATGAAGTGCACACTGACCGAGCAGTTGGTAATCCTTCTTTTAACTCTGAATTTCAGGCTGACCAGCTACAGTTTCTCCTGTCCAAATATATGCAACTTAAGTGAAATGCTGGCTCTACATTTGTGCATGAATGTTTGTGTGTCTGTCACTGTGGCTAATTAGTGTATCCCAGCAACTGAGTGTTTTTCTGCAGGAAGTACACCAACTAGAAACAAATGGAAGAAGTCTGCTGTTGCATATGCACATGATGCTAACAGAGGTATTATTGTAGAAATAGCAAAAACATGAATCTATGGGGCCCATATTACACTGTTTTATGTTATAATGTTGTTTCCTCATCAACACTTTTTGGAGTTGTGTTTTGTTTCTTCCACAGATTAAGTCCTGCAGTTGTTTCCTCATCAACACTTTTTGGAGTTGTGTTTTGTTTCTTCCACAGATTTTAAGTCCTGCATGTTAGACTAGTCCTTCTCTCAAACAGAAAACACTCTCTTCCACCTTGTGATGTCATGCGGTAATACAGGAAGGACTCCACTGTGGTTTTAAACTCCACACAGCTACACAAGAATCATGTAGTTGATTTCAGCCCTTTACTGAACTAAAGGTAAAAAGTGTTAACTTGAAAACTACCGCTTCATGACATCACATGCTGGAACAGAGCATTTTGACGAGACAGAGTTACTCAAACATGTGAAATGAAATAAAACACAGCTCCAGATATGTTTTTTGAGGAGGTGACATTATAACATGCTCACAAAAGTCAATTTTGCATAATATATGACCTTTAATGTACCACGATCACTCACTTGTTTTTGTTTCCTGATGAATAGGTTACATTGTCATTAGGGATATCACAGTCTAAATGACATGCAAAATATATCTTGAATTCAAATCCCAATTCTGCTCCATTTGCTTCATGTATCTTAAGAGCGGCAGTGTTCATTTTTCTTAAAGAGAAAGCAGTGTAAATGAACCCTGGCTAAATTCTATAGTTGTGACTTTATATTATTGAGTCGTAACCTTTGATGACTCCATGAGGTCTCAGTTCAATAGCCCTGGTGCTGTGTGAAGCAGCAGGGTCACTCTCATTGGCCCACAACTCATTAAAATGTAAAAAAAAAGAAGAAAAAAAAAGTAGCATTTGGAAATTTGCCTTGTTAGCGCTTTCCTTCTATATTTGATCTAGCTAGGTCCTGGGGATTTATTTTATTTCACTGTTTGCCAGTCAAAAGCACACCGGGTGATTTCGGTTGCTAGGTCAAATAGGATGATTAAGCGGGAAGCAACTCATTGGTCAGATCAGGTGATATGCAAATGAGAGCTGTGATTCTGTGCCAATGCCTGGCAAAGAAGCAAGCTCCGCCAAGACGTGCCAAGAATAACCTGAGCTTTTGTTACTGGTTGAAATTGAAATGGAGATTGAGCTCTAAGCAATGCACCTGTGTGTTTTTTCAGTGTAATAAAGAAACATGGATTGAATTTTGAGTTTGCTTATCCTATTTTTATTCTTGATAAAACTTTAGGGCAAAAAATACGCTGAAATGAAATGATCACTATTGGAGGATATGAATAATTAATGCACGACAAAAGAGAAATGTTAGCACTTGGAAGACCATTCAGGTGTCAAATCAAATCACTCGTGCATCAGCTAGTTCAAATATTTGAGGGAATTTATTGAAATTTTATTAATAAAATGCTGGGGGCTGCTGTAATTATCTGGCTTTGCGTGCTTGTGGTCTGTGCCTCTGAGGGCTATTTAGTGTCATGGGCAGCCTCACAGTGAGAGGTGGTCCTGATGATTAGCTCCTGTTAGCGTCAGCTCTCATCCACTTCTCTGTGTTATCCCTTAGCATTAGGCTAATGGCCCAGGAAACCCACATAATGACTTTCAGCACTGATTAACATCCGCTACTGCTGTTAGCACACTCACACACTAACACACTGTGTACACATGGGCAGTGGCCGACCAAATCTACAAATGTGTGATCGTACCGTAAATTACATGGGTGGTTTAGCAAAGTATACCTGCACGTATCTTTCTTTCAGTTGGAAGAACTCTTCTGCTTAACCATAAATAACATTGATGTTAGGATTAGGAAGTGATTGATTGATTGGTTGATTGATTGATTAATTGATCAGAAATTTGAGGAAAATTTTGAACTTCAAACTTCAGTAAGATTGAACTGTTCACTGCATCATGCTAATTTTCTCTCTACAACACCTGTAAGCAACGAAACACACACTGTTTCTTACAGTTACTCATAACATTTTTATTTCATTTGTTTATGTAATAGTCATGGGCAGGGTCCCCTTGAAAAAAAGATGGTTCATCTAAAGGTGCTCTCCATAAATAAATAAGTAAATCAATCAAATTAATTGGATTGTTGCATTCTAATGCTCTTGAATGTTACATTTACTGTCAAGTATTTAGAAATTGACTTTTATTATGTAAGGTTTTAGCTTAACATTGGCTGCTTGTCTGTTTTACTTCATCATTTCATGTGCATGTGGCCTTTTAAAATCTGCATTTATAACCTATTATTGCATATCATAGCCTAACATACCCTCTAGGTCTTAAACCATCCTATTCTATTGACTTATTCACTCAAACATCAGAATAGACACATCATTGGTCTTATAAAGTCATGTGCAACTTCAATGCGATGCCCAGGAGCAATATGGCTGCTCTCTCGCTTAAGCCTGAACCACCAAGCGACCATCTGAATTGAAATGTAACATATTCCATAGTTAATGTACTTCCAAACCAATGGACACTGGCGATTGCACAGCTGTGGTGAATGTGACAATGAGCAGGAAATAGACCCAAAAACCAATATGAGGCACAGTGTATGCTTCATGTGGTGCTTAGAGGGGGCCTGGGGCTTTTTCTTTGATGTGATTTTTGAAAAGCGTTGCATGCATGAGTATCCCTTACTACTGTGTCATGTGGCTTTTATATGTTTATGTATGTCTGTCCCTATCCATATTATACACAAACTGCCCTGGTGGGTGGAGGAATACGCTTAAAGGAGGGACTGTTTTTGCAGGGCCTGTCTGAAGTCCTGCCTGTGTATGGAGACCTCTTCACATGCTGCTTGGGTGATAGATTGTCACTTATGCCACAGCTGACATTCAATCTGGCATCAGCGATTATAAAGCCCTCACCTCTTGATGTGTTCCTCTGTCGCCAGTGGACCCCCCTCTCGCTCAAACACAGAAATCCCATTTTGTGTCAGAGAGCGCCGAAATGAGTTTGTGTCTGGTGTGTCTTTCACATGTCTGAGGATGGATGATAGAGGGCCAGCTGAATATGGGGCAAGTCTACTCAGATATTCTTGTTAACACACACACAAACACACACACACACACACACACACACACACACACACACACACACACACCATATTCTATAGAGGTGGGCAGATTGTTGGAAAAATTGTATGCAAAGAATCATGTTTTAAGAATATGTCAGTTTTCAATGTTACATCTAATGTTTATAACTAAAAAAGCAAAAAAGGACGATTTGAAATGATAGTAGAAAAAGAACTCCCAAAAAAAGTTATATGACACATTTCTGTACTGACATAATATTTCAGTCATTATCAGGGGATAATGTCAGGCCCGATAATGCCCACTGCTGTTTTACTATATCTGTTTATTGATTGCTTTTAAACTGGTAAAGAATCTAAACCAGGACTTTCCAGCCAACTATGCCAAAACCTTTTTCTCACTACAATTGAAAAGTTAACAATAGCTAGAAACTGCAAGAATGTTTAATTATAAAAGAGTCTCTTTTCAGATCCAAGTTTAGATTGTTTTCATACCTGATCGTTTTGCCTGCGCACTTTCCTCATGTTGTCTGAAAGTCCATTTGATCTTCTGAGCTGACGAGAATACGGCAAGTGAGCACTCAAACCTATCATATATGAAAACATCTAAATTTGATATAAAAAAAATGATCAATCACAATAAATTGTTAGAAGTCCAAATGAGCCTCATTGGACCAAGAATGTGTAAAGTTTTCCCGCTGTCTCTTTATGAGCGCTATGGGCATGTTATGTGTTATGTAAAACACTGCTGTACAAAAGCACATTGCTAATTTCCATAATAAGTGGAGTATTCTCTATACTATTCTCCACTGAAGTTGCTTAATCAATCCTGCCTCTGTATGAATACCTTGCACCCTAGAGATCGTACAGGCACATTTAATACTTCATCTGCTCATAGCCCACAGCCAGGCAAACACACAGTCCAATTCCCATGAACAAAACAACCTTTAGCAGCACTAAGCAATTTTCTCTTTTAAAGGGACGTTGTGCAACTTTTCTGGTGGAGGGTCTGCTGCCTACTTGTTTCCATGGAAATGTTATTACTTTGCCTCGAATGTTCCGTGGTATGACAATAAACACATCCATTGACCATTTCTTGATTACTTTGCTGCATTTGTTTTCTGAAAAATACAGTCATTCCTTTTGTGAATAGAGATGACTTTCCATAGATCTGAACTGTAATGTAGCATAGTGCTGTAACCTGCTTGTCTCCTTCATGATAGGCAGGTTTTCTGTTGAATGTTCTATACAAAGCAATAATATTTCAATGGAGACAAACAGGTGGTGGACCCTCCAGTAGAAATGTTACTCAGTTCACCTTTAAGGGTTGTTAATAGTGCCATATTTCCAGGCCTAGGTTGTATCTTTTAGTCTCACCTATGCCTTTTTGAATTGCTTGTTTTGGCATGACCTGTCCCTATGCTTCTTGATCAGTAAATATCCCTGTGTGTGTGTGTGTGTGTGTTTGTGTGAGTCTTGTATCTGTGATAGTGACATGATCAAGAAACAAGCTTGCAGTGGTCAGGATTCACCAGGGGAGTATGGGCGCCGCCTGAACTCTCCTCTGAGACCCCAGCACACAAACACACTGTGATTAGACAGGGTAGCCACAGGCCTCCCTGTGTATGACCATGTGTCTGGTTGCCTTTGATATATTGCTGTTGTATGAAAGAGTTAGCTGCCTGTATATCTTGTGTTTGTGGGTTAGCAGTGATCAGATCCTGGGGGAGCACAGTACAACCTTAATAAGGCTCTAGCACGGTTCAACAAATAGATGTGGCAACAGTCATTGGAGGGGAACACCAGAGCAGAGTCTAGGGCTGTCTTCAAACATCAAGGAGTTTTGTGTTGGTGCACCACAGACCATCAGTGTCAACGTCACACTGAGCAATGGGCAGAGGAAAGGCTAAAGAAAACACACTCCCCAATCTCACAAATCAAAGGCTAGTTGTGTAATGGGAGCAGATTGGGAGAATAGTATTGCTTCAAAGGACACAGACATGTGCAGTGTTTAAGTTTAAAGGTGCATTATGTAACTTTTTGGTCGGGGGTTGGTTACCTGCTTGTTTCTGTGGATATGTCATTGCTTACCTTGAAAAACAGGAATATTGACTCGCAGCGGTGTTGCCTCTCTACAGATCTGACCTGCAACTTGGTCTGGTTTGGTCTCCATGAAAACTTAATACTGTACTGTGAAACATTCAAAAAACAATACCAGAGAATGTATTTGATGAACCCTCCACCTTTAAAACTGAAAACAATAATTTATGCCTATGCAATGAGCAAATGTAAGTGAGTAATAGGCCTGCAAGTTCATGAAAAAAATCAAATTGCAAGTTAGAGTTTGGTTTGCAACATGTGTTTTAAAAAGTAGGATTCTGTTCTGTTCAGTGTGCACAAAGTAAACACCTCCAGGAGCATAAACATTTGGGAGAAGACTGAAATAACAAATGATAAAGTAATACAAGAAGCCCATGAATCTCAATATATTTCAGCACGTTGGTAGAAGTTTAAACTACCAATAAAACAAGGTTATATCAAAAATAAGGAAGGAAATGACTAATGACTATGTTAACAAAGTTGTATTTCTTTGTCCAGCTTAGCTTACATACTGTATACTATACTGTATATATGACACTCGTACCACATTCAAGTGACCATATTTAAGTCCACTTCTTGGTGTGAAAGTTGAAACATGGCATTCACACAAATATTTTAGGAAGTGTTAAGTTTTTTTTCTTCTTGCTCTTAATAGTAGTTTCTTTTTCTGGAGTAATTACTGGAGAACCTTATTGCTTGACCTTTCTGATAATTAAAGCAAAGGCTAAAATTTTAAATTACAAAAGTTTCTGTCTATGCTGTCCTTGGATGACTCATTTATTTTCATCTTTTGTCTCTGCAGGGGTAGTTAGTACAGTGGGATCTTGTGTATCTTATAATGTTTTTTTTCTCCTTTCAGTTGACCTACAAGGAGGTCAAACACAATTTCCCAGCAAACACTGAATGGACCACTGACAGACATTTTGTGTCTTCCTGTAACTTTCTGTATTTCATTGAAATACTATAATGCTTATAGCACCATACCACCTGGCAAAAGTTTGATCCTCTCATTCATTTGTTATGCTTATTACATTCTACATTTGATATACATACAGAAGACATCATATATATGAAATATGATGTAAGGAATTATTAAGACTTTGTTCGTGTTTTATACTGTATACTGTACTGTAATATTCCTTTGTTCCTTTGTAATTATGACTCCTTTTCAGATATATCTATGTATATCAGGGCTAGGAATCACATGGTCTCTCATGATTCAATTTGAAACAAGACACATGGCTCAAAATACGATATTATCACGATATGGCAATCCCTGCGATAATCGATATATTGTACATGATACTCTGTGATATATTTTTAAGAATCAAATACATTTTAGCAACAATATTTCTTTGTGAAACAACTACTTGTGCTAAGTTAATATGACATACATCTATTTTAATAATCAAAACAGTGAATGTGTCAAGTGTATTGCGTAAACAAGTTTCCTTCCACTAAATAAGTAACAAAATTGTAGTGCAATTACAAAAGAATTTGCTAAAAGATATCATAAAATACTCTTGGTGATATATTGATACACTGGGTCACAATAACAATACTGTATCACCAAATTTAGTGTCATGATATATCAATATTTCAATATTTTGCACACCACTAGTGTATATGACTATATTTTTTCTGTATCTCCTGGGATCCTTTTTCAAATCTGATTCTCATCTTTGCCACTCTTGATTATAACATACTTAAACCACATCACTTCATAATGCTCTACAAACCTTTAGATGGAACACGTCATGAAAAATGGAACACGCCATGAAAACGACATGATTACTGAACGGAAAACCTCATCATTTGAACGCTGAACAATTGCTTTTGAAATACCACACCTTTCCATTCCTGCATTAACATAACGTCTTCTTTTCTATTTTTCCCATTTCCTGTGACATTTTGAGTTTCACCTCAGAGAAAAAAATGCCAAGAAGACAAAAAAGTCAAAGGCAGGATATTGTAGTCTTAAGTATACAGGCGTAATGATAAGAGCCCTGAGTCACTAATTTGCTTTTTCAAAGTGTGTGGTGAGAATCCACTTGACCCCTTTTACATTGTGCTTTTTTATCCAGACAAATGGAGACAGCCCAAGTGCAGCATTAGGTATGATTTGAAAAGTATGTTCTTTAGACCTTGACATAGACAAACTTTATTGATCCACAAGGGAAATTATTTGGGCATAGTAGCTCACACTTCACACTTCACAATATAATATAATAACAAAGACCCCCCAAAAAATATTCAAAATAAGTAGCAAGCAGCTTGTTTCAAATAAGGCATAATTATATAAATGTATTCTTACAAGTATAAATAAAATGTATAAATATACTAATCCAAATATATAAATGGTCAACTAGCTATTTTAAAGTTGAAACAATGGTTGTGGCGGTCTAAAGGCAGCTTTTTTCTTCCCCAGGGTTCCACAGGGGCACGTCAGTACAGCTGCACTAAAAGCAGAGCAGACAATAGCTCTGATTAATAACTGTAGACTCTGACAGTGAAGAGGACCTCCACTAAATACACTCTTTGCTTCTTCTCCTCCAAGAGCTGTTTATCCCCCTTTCTCTCCAGAGACGAGCACAAATACGTAGTTCGATAATGTGCGCTCGATAATGTCTTTTGAGAAGTTGTCAAAGAAAAAGAGTTGTACGTATTACAGAAAATTGACTCTTGTGAGCTTTAAGCTGTGTTATAATGTTGTTACCTTGTCAACACATACAAAGAGTTGTGTTATGTTATATTCACACATGTTTGGGGATTGCTGCGTTATTACACTGTCTACATTTTCAAAGCTCAAAATGCTCTCTGCCACCTTGTGATGTCATAACACAATAGCTTTAGGTAAGTTAACAGCTACCTTTTGCGTTTAGTTCAGTAGAAATTGACAATTCCAGGGCTGAAATTTTCCAAATGGTTTTAGTGAAGTTGTATGGTTTTCAGTTTGAGAGAAAAGGTATGTTTTTGATGAGGAAATGACATTATAACATAGATCCGAATACCATAATATGGCTCTTAAATACAGAATACACCTTAAAAACTTGAAATAACAGCAAATAAAATGTATTAAAACTCATTAATATCCACTGCTTTATTATATGTTCCCTTCATAATGTGTTTCTTAAAACCAAAATTATCTTCCCCTACTTAACTTCCTGTAGCCAGAATCTTGTATTATTCTTGTCAATGTGCTGTCATTTTATAATTACAGATCAGATGAGCGTGCCTTTTTGTTTTTAATGTCAAAGAGGTGTTGTTTTTGTCCCCTGTGGATGAGTCCTGCCTTCTTTAATTAAAGCTGCTCTCATAATTAGTGTCAAAAGCAGCACAACACTTCCAATGTGTTTATGGGGTAATTGAGACAGAGCAGTTAACGCAGTCACTTTCAGATTCAGTGGGTTGTTATCAAAACTTATCACATCCCAAAATGGCTTGGATGGTGTAATCACATCATTTACTGTAATAGATGTCCCATGTCATGTCAGTCGTTACTTCATTCTTGCAGTATTTCTCCCTCCCCTTGACCTCTTGTAGATAACTGAGAGATATATTTATTATATTGTCAAATTTCAGTGTATATTACTTCAATTTTTCAGTTTTTTTAATTTTTACTTGCACATATACATTTATAGAATTATGCCACCATAACACCAGTCTCTTGTTATTTTTGCTGTACTAGTTTTATTACTGGAGCTTATCATTGCCATTTATATTTTTGTTTTTTGCTCTTTGTTATTTAATAGATTGTGATGTGTGAGCTAGTGTCCAAATAATTTCTCTTGTGGATCAATGGAATTTGTAAGTCTAAGTAAAAAAAAGTATTCCTAAGGTCAAAGCAAGAGTACTTTTGTGCAAGAATAAAGTAGACTAATAAAATTAGTAAAATATGGATTGCATCTGCTGCTTTTCAGCTTGAGAATACAGATAAACTTTTTTTTGTTTCTTGCTTGAATGAAGGAATTTTATTTTTGTTGTTCATATTGAAAAAAAAAACATGAGATTATAACAACCGCAATCGAAGAAGCAATGAATACAGTCTGATCACCACTTTTTACTGTTGAATTGCCACGCACTCACTCACTCACTCAGTCTCACACATGCACACACGCCCATAGAGATTAGGGAAAGGTGCTGCTCTACATTTGCGGCTGTCTCTCTGTGCTGTGATCACACGCTAATAAAACGACTCGGGGTGCTGCCGTCTCCCTAATGCCTTCTCTTCACAGCAGGCGGTCCGTAGTCTACCTGCTCCACTCTCTCTCTCTGCTAGTCTCTCCTTTCTCTCCTCTCCACACATGCACACGCTAATTGGATTAAGGCTTGACAGTAATGCACTACCGGTTTCTTGCAGCTCACAAACAACCCACTAATAAATTGCGTGTGAGAGAATTAGCGCCTTGGCTATCAGTTATGAGATTATAGAAGAGAGTTAAGAGTGTGGGTCACTGGTGATGAGAGGCGGAGTAGGGTTTGTGACCTATAGAAGCAGAGGTTAGTCTTACTACTTGGGACATGGCGAGACAGTAATTAGGCCCAGACATAAGCAGCGCGCCATGCAGACAGCCTAATAATAGTGTCATTGCTATTAATAACCAGAATGATAACGGCGCACGTAATTATGACAGTAATAATCATAATGAAGTAAATCATGTTCCGTGTTAGCGCCTTAATGGCTGCCTGTGTATGTGCGCGCTCAAGGTAATAGATTTCCTTGACAGTGTGTTTATGATATAATGTCATTAAAGCCCAGTGTGCATTCGCCAGATTATCATTTGTGTAATGTTGTTTGATTGCGGGGGGCTTCATGCTGTTGTTTTGCTATTCGTCTTTGGGCTTACAATCACTTATGTTGATTCTGCTTGCTTCATATAGTCTTACCTGCTAGTTCAGTGCAAATGATAAACACTGAAGAATACAATGTGTACAACTTAAGGTACAATGTGTAACTAAAAAAAATAAAATCAACTTACAAAACTTGCATTACTACTGTGAGCAAGCTTGTCTCTCCAAAGATGATCTGTAACTTTTTTGTCTTGTTGTCTTCCTCTTCTCTCCATGAAGAAACATAAGTCTAAAGGGCCTATATTACGCAAAATGGACCCTTGTTCGCTTTAAACTATGTTAGAATGTTAGTTCATCAGAAATATACCTGGAGTAGTGTTTTGTTTCATCCTTACATGTTTTAAGTTATCTTGGATTATTAGTCTATCTACATTTCCGATCATATCAAAATGCTCTGCTGCACCTTGTGATGTCATGAAATGGTAGTTTTCAAGTGTACCATTAACATTTACCCTTTACCTTTTGCTCAGAAGAGATTGGCAATTCTAAGGATTAAATTATTCATATAATTCTAGTGAAGGTGCATAGTTTAAAAACAGTGGAGGACTTCCTGTCTTACCACATGACATCACGAGGTGCAATAGAGTGTTTTCTGTTTGAGAAAAGAACTCAGCTTTAATATGAAGGGTTTGTGTGGTAAACATGTGCGAAACACAATTCCAGGTATGTTCGTGATGAGGAAATGACATTATAAGATAGATCAGAAAATGGTGTAATATGTCATATTGTGGAGCATTCTACTTGTGTTGTGCTTATACAACCTTGGCTAGTTATATAGGTATTATTTAGCTGAAACAAAATTTTTTTTATGTATCATTGCTTTTAGATGCAGACATTTGATAAACATTTTACATATTCACATTATATAGATTATAATTTATAAGTAGTAGTAGAACCAAAATAACATCCAGCTACCTTCAGGCCTACCATAAAAACTGTTTTTCTGCATATTTTTGTATCTGTATCTTTTATATGTCCTGTAAAATGTGAAATATAATGGTTCGTCAGTGTTTACAAAGTAGTGCCGTCTGTAAAATGGAGCCGTGCCAAACGCAACTGATTTAGTTTTATTATGATTGTGTTTATTTTACAAGGACACATGTAAATGAGCACGTATGGGAGGGAGCATCATGGTGGCTTTTATTACAGTCCATAATGAAGAGGTACAGTGGTTTCATCAGATGCTGCTAACCCTGTGTTCCTCCTTCTCTTTCACTTAGCGCTGAGAACACGCCGTCCTAACTCCATCACATTATTTTGTTCACATCCAGCTCATTTTTACTGGTGCGAGGTAACCTTTTGCGGTGCGTCTCTGCCTGAGCTTCCCCTTGACCTTTCTCCGTGCGCTGTGTCTACGGTGTCCTTTTGTTTGGCCCGAGGTAATATCTCACATCGACACTGGTGATTTATTTACTGCCTTTTACACTGGCCACAAAGAGGCAAACAGCAGCACACACAAATACCTACGCTGTTAGGCCCTTTCCTATTGTGTGTTTCTGTCCTTGGGAAGGCTACATGCTATTAGAGAAACAGGCACTTTTGTGAGGCCATTACACTTCCAGTTAAGTGATTCTGATTGTCTATTAACACAGCAAAAAAGTTTTTTCTGTACTATGAAAAACTACACAACAGCATGTTTTATTGTTTAGTAGAATCGCTTAATTGATCATTTGCAGTGACATCACACTTGGGGTGCTGTACATGTATGTGTATTAAGAATGTACACATTAGCAAGCAAGCACCGCCAAATAAGTTTTAAGATCATGTGAAAAAATACTAAGTGGATTTAAATAACACGTTTTTGGGAACTTGTGATCAGTACAAGCTTTCCGTTGGCTAATGCTAATGTTACTGTCATGTTATTTGAGAGGGACTTGACGGTACAAAATCGCCACCTGTTGTAGTTCGAATAAAGTCACTTCAAGTTATGACTCAGCTAAACTTTAAAAATATTTCATTTTCAAATCTGCAAACTAGAGAGAGCTGTGCCTTTTCAGGGTCAAGAAATGACCAGGGTTAAAAGTGTAAGTAAAAGCAAAGGATGGCTACATTTATTTATAGTTTTTAAAAATCTGAAAACAGTTTTGAGTAAATTTTTTTTGTTTGCAACATTCCATTAGATGTGATTCATAGTTTTGATATATTCCAGAAAAATGAATTAGTGTCCAGACTTTTGACTGGTTCTTCACACATCAAAGTACAGGAAAACTATGTTTCAGACTCCATCCACCATATAAACCTTTCTTTTGTGTTTCTACACTGCAGCTTTTAACATTTACACTATACTGTATAATCTAGTCTCACATTCCTCTGTTGAATCAACCTTTAAAGAACTCTGTAATCCTGTAAAATTGATGTAAGGTCAAAGATTTTTTTCCCCCTCAATTGTCAGGATTTTCATGTGAATCAACATGCTAAATAAAGTCCCAATTTCACCTCTTTCAACCCCATTTTTTGGCATTTTAATCTGGTGACTCACTCCATCTGTTTGGAGCGCCTGCCAGTCAGCCTAAGCAGCACATGATGGAGGGTTATTGCACAAGATTTGGAAACCTCTGTTCATATTTGCCCCGGGCTCTTTCTCTCCCTTGCCTGTCTCGGGATGAATTCATTACTGGCGCTTACTGCTCGCTGTGTTTGCTGTAGGTGGCAGCATCCTTTTCATAGAAATCACTGCTGCTGCTGCTGCTGCTGCTGCTGCTGCTGTTGCTGTGCCAAAGTTGAAGTTTGCCTCAGGGCCACAGTTCATTTGAAGGCTTCTTTGCTTTGATTTTCAGAGCACAGATTTGTTCTCCTGATGACCCAGCCATATAGAGCTACTTTTCATCTTGTGTAACATTAGACCTTTTCCTCTTTCAGTTAAATGAAGGGAGATGTGCCAAGTCATGTCTCAAGGGTAAAAGATCATAACTATACTGCGGTTAAAATAATGTGTTTATTAAGGCATTGCCAGTGATAACCAAGTCAAATCTATGTATTTTATAAACCAAGGAAGGAATTTAGTGTCTTAGCTTCTGTCAAGCTGCCAATTTAAAAAAGTTAGTAAGCTCCTCAATTATAAATGCTTCATTAGCATTTTTAGGCTCAGACTTGAAATTCATTTTGCTTGCTTCTTATAGTTTTACCTGCCTGTTTTCATCGCAAAAATAAAACATATTTTGCATATTTTAAACATGCATTATTACTTTGAGCAAGCTTGTCTCTCCAAAAATCTGATCTGTTTCATTGTAGAAAAAGTGTTTATATCACTTCCCTGTTGGTTACACTCTCGACATAAAAAAATAAATAAAAAATTGGTTAAGTGGTCAGATCCACTGACCCACAGGTTGGCAGTGAGATTCCACTTCCCACAGATGACTGCTGTCGTTGTCGTTGTGTCCTTGGGCAAGACACTTAACCCACCTTGCCTCCAGTGTCTGCGCACACTGGTGTATGAATGTGTGTGTAAATGGGTGAGTGGTTCCCTCGTGTAAAACGCTTTGAGTGCCTTGAAGGTGGAAAAGTGCTATATTAAAATGTGATCATAAATTCACAAATGTTGAACCTCATCATTTTTACTAGTGACTAGACCCAAGAACTCACTGTATTAAAACTCAATTCTGCATTTGAACTATATTCATTTTAGCTGCACCTCCTCTGTATTAAATATTATTGGTCTGTAGGATGTGATCTGAAACCCCGCAATAAAATCCTTTTCATTTTGACATTGACTTATTGCCTTCAACACTCATAATACAGGGAGAACATACACTGATGTACTTGTTCACAAATCCAAATAATCATCTGAGCCAGCCTCTGTGATCAAGCGCAGTGTCTGCATTATCAGTACTACAATACCCATAAGCCCTGGGGTTTACACTGTCAGCCAACCAATTAAGTCCAAATGTTCCTGTCAGCCAATTATTCTGAAATAATGATACTTTGGATTCCCCCAGCACAGTGCACATACATGCCACCTGACTCTGCCAGCCTCTTCCTCGGCATGTGATGATGATGATGAAATAGCCATCTGCCACCAGCAAGAGTTGTGTGAATCCCAAATGAAGATTCACACGGGAGCCGGAGTCAATTGTAAATGAACACAGTGTGCGCGTGTGCCTGGAGGCAATGCAACCTATACCTCCCTACTGCAGCCTCAGCAATCCACTTACAAAAACACTGGTCAATTACGCTTTTTCTACAGTTTAATCCCTTTTACCCTGTGCTTTTTGTTCTTTCCTTTGAAGCAGATACCATTGGAAGTGGGTCAGCGCAGAGCAGTGTCAGCTGTTTGCAGATATTTGTAGAGAACAGGTCTGATGTGCTGGCTTCACGTGTGCCGAAATGGGATTAAGGAGAAAGAAGAGAAAGGAGACATTTACATTGTGTTTGATGTGAGCAAAGCCTGTGTTCATTCAGGTGCTCTCAAGGTCTCTCTGCCTCTCAGCCGATCAAATGATATAATGATAACGCTTCGGCCTTAATAGTTGATGGCAATTTAAGCTCTTACAGGCAAATTGTGTCTATTAAAAGGCACTTTGGAAAACTCGAGATATACAACGCAAGTCAAAATGAGCGTCTTTTTCTATCACAAATGAACTGAGCTTTCAATCTAATGGCTCCTTTTCAAAACCTGAAAAGATTTTTTTCATCTTTTGTTGAATTTTTTAAAGAAGTGTTGACATGACAGTGATTTCTTTCAGCGTTCAAATTGCGGCATTCTAAGTACTACTGTCTGTGTCTCTCTGCTGTTATTAACTTTACTGAACAATCATTATTAAGAGTCTTCTTTCATGTGCCATAGCGAGATCTTTCATTTTCCTCTAAAGGGGAGTATGCACACATTTTTCAACAAAACTATGTGAAAAGATGATAGAAACTTGTCAGATCTTTTACTTACTTTAGAAAAATGTAGACAAATCAAACTAAATTGAACTCGGGCCCTTGTGTGGTACAAAATTTGAGGTGTATAATTCAGGATATGCTTGAAATATATACCCAAACACAAATATACATGTATGTTGGTATGCAAGTAGAACCTGATTAACTGAGTGGAGCTATACTTTGAATTCAGATATCGTAAGATGCGAAGTAACTTGGATTGAAGCGATTAGCATAATAATTGATGCAGTCATAGTAGTATTATTAGTTGAAGGTGCATTGCTTAACTTCTCTGGTAGAGGGTCCACCACCTGCTTGACTCCATGTAGATGTAATAGTTTTTTTTTCCCCCTGAACGGATGGTATAGAGGGCTTATCAGACTACGTCACTTCACACTCTTCTGCGTATGTGTCCTGCAGAAAGAGCCATTGTCCTGTCGTATATCATGTTAGTGTCTTTTAGGATTTCAGCAGATTTCAGCCTCTCCCGGGGTCTAGGCTGGCTGTGTCGATCAGGTATGAGTTGATGTCCGGCTACTGAAGTTTGAGCCTTTTCTTCTCGCCATTTACGTACTCGTCTTTAATGCATATGGATCATTAAGACATATAACACTCTCTATCATCATAACTTATTTTAACAAAACTGTTTTAATGCGCTGACTACAGTGCTACAGTGCTAACTTCAAATTAACTCTGCACTCCGCTATATAAACAAATAATAACTGAATAAAAACAAGATATATTTGTTTAATACTTTAATACTGTGGAACTCCCCAGGCAAATCAACAACATTACCATGGAAACAAGCAGATAGTGAACCCACTATCAGAAAAGTTACACAGTGCACCTTTAAATAAACTCTTGTTGAGTATGTATTAACTATGTATGTTATGTTATATTTGACAAATGCAAATGTTTAGTGCAGTTGTAAAAGTGTAAGTAAGGCATTTTCTTCAGCACTTACCGGTGGCAATCACAGTTGGGCTGAAATAGTCCCATTATAACATGTCAAAGCAGTCTGTATGCATGTATATATTCTATAGAAGTGCTCTGTCGTGTCATTATATTGTGTACTTTCCCATCATGCGCTGTTTTGGATGATGTGTGTTTGCGTGTGTGTATGGACAAGTTGCACATCTCAGACACAAAAGGGCTAATATATGTATAGGAGGGCCTCAGTGTCCCAGTCTTATGGAAATACAGTCTCGCTCACTGTCTCTACACTGGCTGCTGCTAAACCCCAAATGGACCATTATGTGTCTGCGGAGTGGGAGGGTCAAGAGACCTCAGATGGAAATTGGAACATGGGGGTAGGGATGCATTAATTCAACGCAAGGACCAGCGGGCACACACACACACGCACACACACACACACGCGCACACACACACACACACACACACACACACACACACACACACACACACTAGCATGCACACTTTTATACAACTAAATATGCATACATACAAATGGGGTGGACACACTGAGAAGATATTCATGCATGATTTACCATACTGGATTTTGAATGTATACGCACACCCACGCTAGGTAGTTATCTCAGATTCCACAAGCGCACGATGGAGCCGACTGTGCACCATAATCTGCACTGGCCGCATGCTTATGGGAGATCAATGCTACGATTACACCAGGAACTATAGACTCCAGTCCGGTGCTCTGTCTCCCAACCTTATCCCCCGCACTCTCCTGCACGACCTTATCTCTGAGGCTTAATCAAATTGCCAGTTGGAAGTGGAAGCTGCCAGTGAAGGTTGTGGATAGGAGATAGCCCGTGTGCGAAAACGAGAAAGGGGAGAGAAATAATGAACAGGGGAGGTGCGCTGTTCGTGTCCATAGGCTCAGAGTGTTGGAGGTGTTATAATAGATGTGGACAGACGTTCTATGTCAGCACCAGCCGCTCGGTTCGGCTTCTCATCTCTGGCATTAACTCCCCCTCTCGTCGCTCCATTTGCCGTTTGCTGTAACCTGGTGCTATCTTTGACTGTCAACCTCTATCCCTTCACCAGCCACAATCTTGTCTTTCTTGCATCTTTTTATTATTTGCTTATTCCCCCTTTCTCGTCTACCTCTTTTCTCTCCTTCAGCTCAAATCTACATATCTTCAGCCATAATTGACATTTTCCATTTGCCTGAATATTTTTCCCTATCGGCTGCAAGCCAGTGTCGCCAAGGCAACCACAGTAGGCCCCTGCATTTGGAGGAGAAAGAGGAGGAGGGGGTTATTTGCTTCCTCACACATATACACACGCCCGCACACTCCCTGACCTAACGGGACCCTCGGCAGCACACTCTGGGAATAGTTAATAAGCAAAAAATAATCATGAAGGTGGCATTCAATAAGGGCATTTAAGCTAATTTAAGGAATTAATGAGCATTTTATGATCCCTCAGGGCAGGCGCGCTGTGTTAAAATGGTTATGCTTTTCATGTACACACATATAATCCTTCAAGATGTTGTGTCCATATGGATTATAATACAAAGAACTATTAAAAATAATAACACATCTCAGAGCGCACTTCATAAAAAATAACTGTGGTACTTTGCTCCCTGGGAGGTCTCATGGACAGATGGTGGCTATATTTGATCTTTTAGATTGCATTCATATCACCAGTTTCACTTTCACAACACAAAATAGTTGTGCTAGTAAAATAAAGATTAAAGATGTGAGGGAGCTGGATCTTTTACCAAGATACTGTATTATGCCATTTTGTGTTGTAATGGTTAAAAAGAGGAATGTGCTAAGTGAATGTATTTAAACATAGAAACATAGACAGTTCTTGTGCAAAATGTGTTTGAGTCATGTTTTATCTGCCCCAAACCATGACTAAACATGTAACAGTGATTTCATTTCAACTCATAAGCTATATTTATATTTCAAAACTAGTAACTTACATATTACTCTGAATGGTGTTCCCTTTTCTCTCATCTGTAACTTTCTCAGTGCTTCATTCTCCTGGATTTATAACGCAGTTAATGATCTCAATGAGTGAATTTGTGACTTTAATTGCCCCGACTCAGTCTAAAAGGCAACATTTTTAGCCAAGTAACGAGGCAATGCTTCACTTGCCTTCCTCCTGGCCACAATCCACTTTTACCGACTTTACCATAAAGAACATGATGCATGAATATGATTTCAAGTTATAAATGAGTAACTACCACTTCACTAACTCTCCTTATGAAGCCATTTTAGTCATGATACCTCTTTCATTCCATTTTTCCCTTTAAAACTTTGACACAGATGAATGCTCGACCTTGCACCGCTCGTAACAAAGGGACAAAAGTAGAGGTTTGTCAAAAGTTTTGCTAATTAGTGACAAAATTGTCCGTTTTTAATATTCTGTCGTTATTTGTCATTCCTGTCACTTCTTTATAATGAGCTGCCAAACAGTTTTCAACTAAATGTGAAGGCAAGACAACTCAAAAGATGCTTGAGATCAGTGCGAGCAGTGTTTGGTAAAAGATTTGACTGTAGCGCTGTGACACGGGGTTGTCTTCTCTCGTTCGTCCCGGTGGGGGTAATGAGAGAGAATGTCACCAAACTCAGCTTCTCTGCAATGTGCTCCTCTCATTAGTGTGTGTGGTGTCTCGACTTCTCCTGCTTTGTCTTATCACACCGCATCCTACCAGAGTTTGTCAAATTGGAACACTCAAATCTATGTAATTACCAGCACCACTGAGAGTTGTTAGGTTAAAAGTAGTTAATGGTTTTGTTTATTCAGGAAAAAGTATATGCATCCATTATAACCCATGCATTGCTTGCTTGATTGTAAATAGTTTTATAGTTTGGATTGTTGCATAAAAATAATGAAACATACTTGTGGAAATCATTCATCATCATAGCTATTTGTAAAGAGATATTTACCATCAGTACGGGACCTGGAGAAATATGTAGGACTACTAGAACACCATAGAACACTACTAGAACACCACAACTCTAAATCTCACTCTTATATAAAGGATAACCTTATTTCAATAACTATTTCATCTTTGTCCTTACGACGTCTTGCATATAGCCGAAATACACATTAATTATGCCTTTTTGATGCCTGTCCCTTGTTATTTTTGCTATTTACTTTGAATTTATTATTACAAGTTATATTTTTGCTTTTTGTTATTATATTGTGATGTGTGCGCTACAGTGTCCAAATAATTCCCCTTGTTGTTCAATAACAGTCAACCAGCTGTGGTATTGTCATTTCAAGTCTGGATGTGCTTCCATTCTAGCGTGTATTATAGCCACTGATGACGAAAGATGAAATGTCAGCAAGGGCCACCAACAAGCTCGAGTTGTTATTATCTGTATTATCAATATATACATGCAAGTAATACGTTGTCAAAATGATATTCATTTTACTGTGGGTATTTGTAGGCTAATTTGGTTTTCATATGTGGCACAGTTTATTTTAACAGATGTAGCACTATCAGTACTTAGATTCCATAGTCCTGTTTACTCCCATAGGACTTATGGGGGGTGAAGAATTCTTGTTTTGTTCCATTTTGCATTATTCAAATGGATGACACCACTGGCATGTTCAATAATTTAGTCTTTTGTATGAGCTTAGGAAAGGCCATGCAGAATAATAACATACCTGAAAAATGGCTCTGTTGTCTCATTAACTCCTTCAGTAGGCTCCCATTAATGTCTTCTCCAATGCATCAAGGTTCAATGTCAAATTAGCATCTGGAGTTTGGTGCAGATGCTTCCTTGTGTTTCTCTGTGGTAACCACTCACAAAAGTCATAATAATGTATTGCATACATGGTTTCTGAGGTTGCAATGATAGAGTATGAGACTCATTATCAGTTTGTAAGGAAACAACAAAGGACTTATTGTTGGAAATTATTCTTTCCCCCACTATATTTGGTAAGATTGAACTTAAACAGGAAGTGACCACACATCACATCAACATTGGGATTCAGTGAATAATAAACCCTTAATTAAACCTGTACTAGACTATGACTGTAATAGATTATAATAAAACCATGCCAACATCAGAACTAAATCACATCCAAACCAGCACCAAACATGAAACGTGAGAAGCCAAAGATCCATTGATTTAAATAAAAACAACTTGTAAAAAAAAAAGGTAACTCCCAATCTCTGACTATTCTCATCAAGTTGTGTAATTTTGTCTGAAACTTTCCAGCAGCCACTTTCCCTCAACACACAGACCTGTTGCAAAACAAGCTTTTCCAAGTGCTCACAGCTTGACCTGTCATTGTGGTTAAAAGAAAGTTATTTCCAACAATACAACTTTCACCGAAAAGTACTTGCTAATGAGCATAGTATCCCTGTAAAGGGCTGTGTGCTTAAGGGGATTTACAAAAATAGAAGTAGAAGAAACTTCTAATCTGAATCAGTTGTATTGCCTTTTATGAGCTAATCTTATGTGGACACCTGGAGTTAAATAGCCATTTAAAATCCTTTTATAAAGCTGTTGATTAAACGCACTAATTTAGACCACAAAATGGCTACTGCTTTGACTTTTAGGGCACACTTGCACTGGAGCATTGGAACTGTGCCATTCTTAAATAATAATACATATTCACATGTTCAGCTGACCTTTGTTCATTCGTTATGTGATCCAGTATTATTAACTATATTATATGTTAGGTTCCACACAGTATATCCTTTGAACAGAAAAGCAGCAACAGCAAAATGTGCAGTACTGTAGCTTTAGTTAACATATTTGTCTTCTAGATTTCCCAGTAGCCTGTGGCAAAAGCATGTTTATTTCCACTGTGAAACTCTTGAATAATGAATACCAACACAGAGATCTAAGGCTAGGACTTCTTAAACACGTCTTTGTGCGTTTTCACTGTACAAGCCCCTTGTGCACACATGCTCTTTCTCCCATAATGAGCCGGTAAATTATTTCAATTACAGTGTCACCTGTCAGTCAGACCGCTCCGGGAGATGTTTAGTAATGTTGCGCCAACATAAGAGATCCCTGGACCCACATTTGTCAGAGGAATTTATCTCAATCACGTCCTTTAGATACTGTACCTCATGTAGCCCCCACCGCTGTTCCCCTCATTTTAATTAGCTCCAGATTAAATTAAAAGCTATATGTTGGCTAATTGATTTATCTGGAGACAGGCACTATAATTACAGGTTCTCAATGGAGAGATTGGTGGACTGACGCTGGAGGCTTTCCGGTTTCATTGTCTGGGGTGCATGCATGTGCATGTGTATAGCTCGTATATGTGTGTGTATGTGTGTGCACATGTGAAGCTATCGCCCTAAGCATAATAAGCATTGTTTGAGTCAGTCAGAGGTTAGCAAGCACCCACCACTTGATGAACGGGGGAATAAAAGATGATGCAAATAGATGCGGTCCAGCCATAATGAAACACAATTACAGCTTTATTAGAAGATGTAATTGGTTTGTTAGAGCATCTCAATTTGTCCGTGTTGTTCGGCATTTACTCCAGTCATTAGACAATGCTCACGCTCATCCATACTTGACCTGCTGTATAACGCGTGACACTCCAGTTATTATTGGTAGAGCTGGTGTGAGTTCTCTTTATTGTCTTAATGGAGTGGAGTGGGATTCAACAGTAATGCGTGGTTTGTTGTGAAGTACAAAGAGGATGCCCAAGGCTTTGGAAATTGATATTCTGCAGTGTGAACACAAATAGGCATAATACACACATACACACACATGCACTGCTGTTTAAAGCCATAGACACATATGCACACTCAGTCTTACACACTACCTCTCTCTACCCAGACTCCTCTCCCCTCATCATCTAAATATTCTCAAAATAAGCCTGGCGCACTCCACTTCTTCCCACTCGGCTGTGTGCATCCTAATCAGGCCAGCGGTGTGCAGGCTGTCTGTCAGATGTAATGGTGTGAGCGGGCATGGGGAAGGCATCAGGGTTAGAGGTGTGAACGAGACCACTGGGGGCCATCCAGTCTGCACTGAACACACATCAACAACAGCCCCGGACATCACAAGACACACAAAGTTATACTAGTGAGCGGTCGGAAGAGTCGCTAAATCAGCACCAAGTGAACAAAGGAGAGAGGGACAGAGGGAAAATGTAGCAGGGAAGATGGATGGAGTGAGAGTGAGGGATGGAAGGCATGGCTCATCTGCTGCTGGTTGGGGCTGCTCAGAGATTGTAGGATTTCCTAGATCAGCCAACTGTGGAAGTGAATTTTTCCCCTGTTCGCCTCACTCCTCCTGCACCACTACTTTCCTCATTTCTGCCTGTCTTCCTACCTCTCCTCTCTGTCCCTCATTCTCTGTCACTGAGCAATGGATTAAATTCTGATTTTCTCTCCAATGCTGTTCTGTTATCGGGATAGACGCCTTATCTCCTGTCTGCTGGGACCTGCCTGTCTCCTCTCCTCACACCACTTCTCTGACACTTCAGCCCATTTTTTTACATTCAGGTCGTCTAAACATGGGAACATGGTTATCTCAAGGGACGAGCCAAGAATTAAGTAAAAGACAAGCAAAGCTATTGCGGTAATGGTTAACAACCTCTACAATTAGAACTTCACATTTTGTGTTTGGATTATTAATGCGCTAGAACCATTTCCCCACAACATGGAAGAAGCAATGACATTATGGCACACGAAAGTGAATTGTATTGTCTACAGAATAACTAATGTTTCTAGTTTATCAGTAGAATAACGCAAATGGACTACTTAACCTTTTTTAAAACGTCAGTGTATTAATGAATCACTGCGCTCTCCAAATGCCTGCCTTCAGGCCTTATCAAAACGACTGTTGTTGACATTGAACACAAATGTATTCACTCAGTTCCTTCAAAACATTGCATTAATGTAGGTTAAAACTAGTTGGAGTCTCTCTTTAGGTCTTTGTAAGCTCCTCATCTATCTATTCTCTGGACAGATGGACAGCAGATTATGTCTGCTTTCACAGCAGTATGTTCTGCCCCATCCTGCGTTAAGTGACCTATGATTAATTGCACATTATTAACTTAAGTGAGATTGTTCTCCAGATATGTAGACGTCGATAATGTCGGACTTCTCTTTAATAGGCCACTTCTGACAAGATTCATAATGTGCCATTTGCCCTGATCCTTCCCTAATGTATTCGCGCTTTGTGAAAATTTCACTAATTTAGGAGCTGAAGGGTGATCGGCTGAAGGGAACAGTGCTGAACCACGAGCAGATGATGATTGTGCTGCTGGTTCGTTAGCCCATAGGCACACTCCAATGCCTCTGGGAAACAGGCAAAAAGGCAAAGTTTGGTCATGTGTGAAATTCTTACTCTCTACTTTTTTTCAAATGGAACCTACAGAGCCTTTTACACAATATAATTTTAGCATATGCTACAGACTATGAATATTCAGAAGACTGTGACCTGTTTCTCATCATCTGTGGGTTCAGAGCAGTTATAACACTTTTAATGAGCTGCAGGTTCACTGATACGTATGAATTAGTATTGTTGAATGAATCAACTCATTTTACCCAATTATTTCCATTTACTGTAATATCTATTGTTAATGGGTTGTTAATGGGTTACAGTCATTTGCAGTCTCAATTTTTTATTTATTTTGTCAATATTACTAAAATTTTGGGTTGTTTTTTTTTTTTTTGCCTTGATTGTGTTTGTTAAATCTGGCATTGCGGAGGCTGTTGGAACTACAAGACTTTGGTCAAGGTTCAGTAACTTTATCTTAATTAGGCTTTTCCAGAAGGTCGATGTCTGAAACTCTCTAAAGCACTACATACTTAATTTTATTTGAAAATGTTTACATCATGCTCACTTCATGTCGTTCGTTCATATTTCACCAGATTCACCATGTTTAATCATCACTTACACTGGCAAAAATAATTGCTGTTTGCATGACTTTGCTTTAACTCATTTAGCTTTTGGGGTTGCCATCTCCGAGCTTAGTGTGCTGTGGTGTAGTTAGAGTGGTTAGTCCATGTGGCCCTACTGTTCTCTGCACCATCAAAAGAGTAAAGCCCTGTGTGCTGCCTCTCTGCCTGTGTAAATCCCACACCTTTCCCCAATTAACACCAGGAGAGGAAAGCCCGTGCCTTTGTGCCTTCTGCCGCTGTTTACCTCAATGGGAGACTGTCAACGAGTGGGAACATATTGCTTTGTATTATGGCAAACTGTGGTACAATATGCTTCTGACGTTTATGACTGTTTAGATAGCCATAACCACAGTGGGTGGCGATGCTAATAATGCTGTGTTGACATTAGCTCAGGTGGGAATATGTCAGCGTTGCCTTGTCACCGCCTAATTGCGGTTTCTATTGTTGTCTAATTAACACTTAATTAGGATGCTTGTATTGTAGTCGGCGGAGGGGTCGCTCAAAACCGCATCATAAACAAATGTTTGCTATGAAAATTTTGCTGTTTTAGTTTGCTTCTCCTCGCCATTTTAGTGATTATAGGTGCATACAGCTTTATGAGAATCATATGGATAATTGCAGCCCTGGAATCACCAATCTCAACTGAACTAAAGGTAAAAGGGAAGCTATTCAACCACAACTACAACTATGAGGTGGAACTGAGCATTTTGAGCTTTGATGGTTTAGACAGACTAATAACAAAGGATTACTCAAACATGTGTGAATGAAACACATGAAAACACAACTCCAGCTATGCTTTTGATGACATTGCTTAAAGAGTCAATTTTGCATAATATAGGATAATTATAGGATTTAATCTGTCATGGGTGCGTATATTCTGAATTACTGTTGTGCTTCTAAAAGGGTTGTCAAAAGATTAGACCCTGAGACACTAATCAATACTAAAACTAGTAGTGTAACTAGATACTCATTTAACTAGATACGCATTATAAACAAATGCTACTTTTACCATTGCATATTTAGCTGCTTTTGTTTGCCTCTCCGTGCCCTTTTTGTCCTTGCGTCACCAAGCATGTGGGATGAGCGACTATAGGTGCATCGATCACTATAGGGACCAAGATCTTTTGCTTAGATGCGTTTTCTTTTATTCTCCTGTGCAGATTATTACCAGGTTGTTATTTAGAGATGAATTCACAGTGCCTCTGGGTTGTCAGGCTCTCAGAACCTATTTGCAGAATGGGAGGGGCAAAGTGTAAGGGTGCGGGGTGTTATTTGAAAAAAGGGTATGTATGTGTAATAGAGGTGGCTGGGGGAGGAAAGGGACGCATGCAGCTGGAAGAGGCAGAGAGAGTGGATGCGTGAAATTGGCATTGTACCATCCAATGCACTGAGCACCCCCTCGCCATTCACCTCCCCTCCCCTGTTCCAACCTGCCGCTCGCATGCCCCCACCGCACTGAGTGAAAAGGTCCTCTGTCCTCACACACAAATGCGTATACGAAAGGATTTTATTGCTGTAGCTTGAGCATGAGCATATTTTAATCTGTCTTTAAACAGTTTTGTACAAACTTGATGGGAGGAGTTAATCAACATGAATTTTCTGTATTTGCTAATTATACCTGTAATTTCAAATGCTGTCACAGGGGGTCTCCAATCACTAAATTTCGAATAGTCTACATAACATAACGGTTAAGTTGAGTGAAGTTGAAGTTCAGGAATAAAAAAAAAAAACACTTTTGAAATGTATTAGAAAGTACAATTTAGAGAGAAGCATAGCCTTGAGGCTGTTTCTTTTTTTCTGTCCTCCCCCTCTTCTCATGTTATGCTGCATTGTGTTTCTTCCCTTCTCTACCTGTCTTCCGGTAGGTTCCACATCTACCACCTCCTCCTGCTCCCTATGTCATATTGTATTGTGTGTTTGTGTAACGTAAGGATGGGTCCCATTTTGATTCCTTTGTATGTCTAGTACATATGATGAAATTGAGAAATTAAACGTATTCTGATTCCTGATTATGATTTAAGGACCCATATTATGCAATTTTCTGATCTATGATAAAATGTTGTCTCATCAAAAACAGACCTGGAGTTGTTTTGTTTCATTCACACATATTTAACATACAAATCCTGTATATTTAGACTCCTTAGTGTCTCAGTGCAAACATTAAACACTATGTTTGACCTTAGGATGTCATGTGATGATACAAAAAATGCTCCACTGTGTTTTTAAACTCCATACATCTTTCTTAGAATCATTAATCATCTTTCTTAGAATTTGGATGATTTCAGCTAGGGTCTCGCCAATCTCTACTGAACTAAATCTAAAAGGTAGCTGAAAAGTAGAAGAAAAACACAACCTTAGGAATGTTTTGATAAGGTAACAATATTATAACATGGCTTAAAGCTCACAAGCATTTTGCATAATAAAGTACCTTTAAGTGGACAAAGTAGGTAAGTCTAAGCACGAACTTAAGAAGAGTAGAGTTCTGCATTAAAACTCACAGTTCGAAAACCTGCTGAAGTGTTACAGATATGCCTCTTTTTAGTCCCCTCCTCCTGACATTCACTGGCTTGTATTACAGTGGGCCAAGTGACGCATTCTCCCACTCCATGCCCTTTGCTAATGCACATGCACACTTGCCCTGCCCCTCCTATGGACTGGTCATAACTCACCTTAATTGTATTTTGTAGGTGGTGCTCAGCGCAGAGTGCATGGTGAAATGTGGCGGGGACGGTGAGGGAGCAGTAATGGGAGTGAGGGCACACCACTGGAAGGAGGGAAACTATCAACCTTTTGGCCTCTGAAAACACACTTTGTGCTTTCAAGTTGAATACACAGACTCCATAGGTGATGTCTAAAGCTGAGCAAAGCAATTCAAGGAAAAACTGGCACTTTATACAGTCCAGAACTCCACTTGGGAAATACATTTGCAGCTCTATCATTTAGCCCAGAAAATGTTCCTGCATTCGCATAGCATCCTCTCTATAGTGAAAAGCATATCCCCACTTTTACTCTTTATTAATGGTGCACTGTGTAACTTTTCTGGTGGAGGGCCAGTTGCCTGTTTCCATGGAGATGTTATTGCTTTGCTTGCAGTGTTCCAAAGTATAGTATTAAACTTATCAATCTCCGTAGAAGCAAGTAGGAGACGCCACCAGGACAATTTACAGGTAAGATCTGTGAAGAGATGACCCCACTCTTTGTCATAATTCTGTTTTTAAAATAGCAATAATTGAATAAATGCATCTTATGTAAGTTTACCATACTGTGAAATATTACAGGCATAGAAATAGCATCTCCATGGTAGTGGACCTCTAGCCTGAAAAGTTAAACAGTGCCCTTTTACTATATTTCCCTTTTTATGTTGTGCACTTTGTCATGTTTACATTTGTTTACATCATCTTTATTAGACTTAGACAAACTTTTTTCATCCAGAAGGGAAATTACTTGAACATAGTAGCTCACACATCACAATATATTATGATAACAAAGAGAAAAAATATATAAATGGTAATAAAAAAGTGTAAATAAGAAGCAAAAACAGCAAGAGACTGGTGTCAAAAAAGGCAGAATTATATACTAACTTCATACTTGTACTAATAGTTTTACAGTATACTATTGTAATGTAGTGCATTTCTCTCACGCATGCGCCTCTGTGTCCACGGTGGATGGCTCTGTTAATCAGTGTCACAGTAAATTAGTGGCTGTGGTGGGAGGGTGGAGAACATAATAAGCTCAATGGGTCTATGCGAGGCTTTACTGTGAGGCTGGGCTGTAGACTGCTTTAGGTAATTAACACAGATGACACGAACGTCCAATCACTGCCCGGTCCCAAAGAGGCCGCTGTTGTCGCTCTATTAGCATCAAACTTGGACAGTAAGCTAAAGAGTCTGATGATGAACAAAGTGGTATATGAAAATTTGTAATACATAGGCCTATACATAGACTGGTGCTTTAGTCTGTCATGGCTGTATGTATTGTGAATTACTACTGTGCTTTTAATTGGGTTGTCAGAAGATTAGAAACTCAGATACTAAACAATACTAAACTTAGACTTAGATAAACTTTATTGATCCACAAGGGAAACTGTTTGGACACAGTAGTTCACACATATGGCATAATGATACAAATGTATATGTGTAGTAAAAATAAAATATAGTAACACAAATCGATCTGATATATACAAAAGGTCATAAGGAGAAACAGTGCAAAGACGAAATTGTGTAAAATAGTGGCTGTGGTGGGAGGGTGGAGAACATAATAAGCTCAATGGATCTATGCGAGGCTTTACTGTGAGGCTGGGCTGTAGACTGCTTTAGGTAATTAATTACACAGATGACATGACCATCCAATCACATAAGGGTGAGTTATATGGAATATGGTATGGTAAATAGATACTCATTTAAACAACTACTGCTATTGAACTACACCAGATTACATTAAAAAAACACCTTATAGGCAGGTGTAAGGCTAAGAATTGTGAGCCACAGTTGAGTGTAGATACATAGAATAAGGGCAGTCAGTTAAAACATCTATGTATCCCAAATTATCTGATCTACAGAAACTATGGGTTGTACTTGTGTTGTGTATGAGCTGTAGCTGGAGTAAAGGCAGTAGCCACAAAAAAAGGGGGAAAAAAGAAAACACCACTAAAAGCATGACAGAATTTGAGAATTTGCCAATTGAAAATGTCTCTTGAATTTTGGACAAGTTTTCACCTAGCCAACCTCTTGCACTTAAAACCCCCGTTCTCTTGTGTCCTCTCCCTCTTCTACACGTTATTTTGGCACTCAAGGCTCTTACTCATGCATCCACTGCCCCTCTCCTTCCCTTCACACGTCCACTTCCCTCAATCCATCTTTCTGTCTGCCTCTGTCACCTCTCCTCCTCGCTCCCTCCTTGCTGCTCCCTCCCCTCCCTGTACAAGGTGATAGAAGTGTATGTGTGTGCGTGTGTGTGTGTGTGGGTCTGCGCGAGCACGCCTCAGGGATTATACAGCCCGATCGCATGAAAGATTCATGATGCTCGCCACCGCTGTGCATGAGTGTGTGCGTGCCCCTGACTGTAAAAAAGGGAACAAGGAGAGACAGAGAAAAAGGGGATGGCGGGGTGGGGGGATGGGGGTACAGAGTGTGAGACAAATTGACGGTGCACAGCCAGCCCTAACTCTCCCGGCTGCGATTATACCACTGGTTCCTCTCAGCGGTGCACAGTATACTCCAGACACCATTTTGTTTTGGCTTGCTTTGCACAAATGCAAGAGAACAAACAACAAAAACAGGAGTGCCATGCAACTCAATGAAGACCTGTGTAAATGTTTCATAAAACCAAGTGAGTGACACCATAGACTTAGACTCACTTTATTGATCCACAAGGGAAATTATTTGGACACAATAGCTCACAAGTCACAATATATTATAATAACAAAGAGCAAAGATATAATTTGTAATACTAAATTGAAGTATCAAAAATAGAAAGTGGTGTAAAAAGAGGGAAGTATTATTTAAGTGTATATATGTTCAAGTTAAAATAAAATATAGAAATACAAGTATCTCTGAGCTATATACAGCTATATATTTGTAATAATGCCCATGAAAATCTAGAAGGTGTCAATGTGATGTAGGACCTTTCATACTGACGCATAAGCAGTTAATAACTATAATTGTTGGTAACTTGGCAACAATCCAAACATAGCTGGAAGCCTATTGAGTATGAAGTGTTTTCTTTCTTTTTCTTGTCACTTTGTAATTTATGAGTTGCATCTTATTTTGTGGTGAAAATGGTGTGAAAATGTCAGAAAATCAAAAGGAAGTGATGATCATGGCCCTCTATCTGCCCACAGTGTGTCCAGCAGCCATTCTGTGCCTGTCTCTGCCTAACTGCCTTTGTGCCCAGTTCAGACCAGGAGGGGCCGCCTGGCACAACAAGTAGCATTTGCCCCGAGTGTGTGGGCCAAAGGAAGTGTGCCCATGCCAAGCGTCTGCTGCTATAGGACAGCTCTATTCATGCAGCCTCACCTTGGCAGCCCGTATGTGAGCTGGAGGCGTGTGATGGAGGGATTGTGTATCTGTTTAGCTGGCCCTTGGCATTTCCTAATAGCCCTCTAATAGCTTTTTTGTCTTTGCTTTGTCTTCGAAAGCATTACGCACTTTTTATGTCTTCAGCAGTTCTTACTATGAGACTTGTGAGTTTCAGAATCTCTGCTGCAAATCTTCTTCGACTTAGACAAACTTTATTGATCGACAAGGAAAATTATTTGGACATAGTAGCTTAGTAGCTTTATTATAATATAATAATGTGATGACAATATTATATAATAACAAAGACCAACAATGTAAATGGTAAGAATAAATTCAAGTTCAGTAGCAAATATGGCAAGAAATGGGCCTCAAGTTATATATAATATATTTGGGCTATATATAAGAGGTGGGTAAGGAGTGCAAAGATGAAATAGTCGAGTTGTATAACGTATGATATGAATGTAGTCCTGTATCTCTCACTTGCACTAGGTTTACCTCAGATGCCATTCCTCCATATACCCAACCTAAGAAGCTTTTGACAATTTTGGCTAGATTTCATTTTATTAGACAATCCATCCAAAAAGTACAGTCCAAAAAGTGCAATTGCAGTATCTTGGCAGGTCAAGCGGGTAAAGCACTGGCCACTTTACTGATGTGGCCAGGGTTCAAATCCTGCAATTTGCCATATGTCACTCACTCTTTTCCCTTTTCTGTCACATATGCCACGTAAACTGTTGCAAAGACTTAAAAACAGTGACAAAATGGACGAGGAGCTGAAGGACAGATGAAGGAGAGAGACTTTCAGATATAAAAATGTTTAAATGACAGAGGCTAGAGGGAATGGGGAACCAGGAAAACCGAAAAGCCTCTGGGGGGAGCATTATACAGCCGTTACCCCCCTCTAGAGCGCCAACCATCGGGCGAGTCAGACTATCCACCATCCCAGTGACCTTGGAGGTCAGTTGCAGGAAAGCAGCATTAATCAAACTGCCGCCTGGGCTGAGGGAGATGATAGCAGGCAGCAACACTCACAACAAACCCCTCCTCACATCAGCACCACCATTTCAAACCCTCCTTCATTTATGGCTTTGCTTTCGTATTTGTTAGCTTTTCATTTTTGCTTTTGTTTGCCTTCCATTTCCCTTCTCTCTCTTTGCCTCAAACCATTTCTAGATGTCTAGGTACAAATAGTGAATTAAGCAATCTCGGTCTGTGTTAATGGACTTCTAAATATCACCCTTAGCCTGTGGATACGCCACCAACATTTACATAGGACGTGAGATTGGCTTAGCTGCCTTCTGGCCACTGGCAGCCATGAAAATATTGATTTACCGGCTTGTTCTGTGTTTCTGCATATTTTGTTGAAAAGGCTGCTGGGTAGACAGAAACATATATTTGTTTGAGTGTATGCATGTCTACGTAATGAATGTGACAAAAGGACACACAGAGCAAAACCTTATGTACTAGCCTATTCATGTGGCCTTTATCATAACCTTTTCTCGAATGTCAAAAATGTATGTAAATGCACAAGCATTCATAGGCTACACCATATATGGAATCAGTAATAAGGGACTAGAAATATGAACTTGCTTTTCTGACTCTTAGCATATTCTGAATCCTAAATAATGCTTTACAAGAGCAGTAACTTTCAAGTCTCCAAGAAGTCCGTTTAGCTGATTCAGTGGTAAATAAGCATATACTGTATTATGTATGTAAGACTTGCATATTAAAGGTACACAATGTAACTTTTAAGTTGGGGGTCACCTGCTTGTTTCTATGGATATGTCTTTGCTCCACCTGGAATGTTCCAAAGTGTGACTTTGAAGAGCTCTTCTTTACATTTATTCAATTACAGGTGGTTTTATAGCTATACCTAGAAAAAAAAAGTATTCTAACAGGGAGTGGGATTGAATTGTCTCTCCAGATATCTGACTTGTAACTTGGTCTGGTTTGGTCTCCATGAATATATAAAGATTTTATACCATACTGTGAAACATTTCAGACAACACTGTATATAGTACATGCCACAACTGCCAAAACCTTAGAAAGTATTATTGCTGTTCTAATGGCATTGAACATATATATTGCCAAGTTATAAGTTGTGATTACATTTTTTGATTACAGAAGTACGTGGTACCACTCCATCTACTTTTACTTTCCAATACAACATACAGTTTGTGTGTGTATACACTGAAGGACTTTCCTTGTCTCATTTTGGACATTCCTCCTCCTTTCTGTCCTCTATGATATTGTGATGCCAGAGAGCCCGTAAAAATAAAGTCAACGCTCCAGTGTGTGTACATGTGGTGGTCTTTTGTGTCAGTCAATACAAACCGATCAATACTGCGCTCAGGCCAGTGCTGGATAAGGTGCGCTTAGTGTGTGTGTGTGTATGTGTGTGTGTGTGTGTGTGTGTGTGTGTGTGTGTGTTGTCATTGTCATTGTGGGGTGGTTATAGGGGGTTGGGTTAATCTGTGACCGCTCGTCTGGGCTGATGATAGTATTGATCCAGTGAAGAACATCTGAAGGTCAGGATATGTTGTCTCTGTTTGGAGCACAGTCATCTTAATACACTGGTGTCTGGTGCTTTAAAACAGCTTTCTTCTTTTCCTGAAAAATATTAATGCATGCGACATTGTACCTGATTCATATAAGGGCATTTAACTAATTATTAATAAATACAAGTTGTTGTTTTTTTGTGTCTGTCTGGCTCACTAACAGACATGGATAACTTGTTGCAACGCTGAAAAATGTTGTACCTATAAATTGAAATTTGACTTTTTCAGAACTTAAATCATTCATTGATGATTGACTTTAATAGCTATCACAACATTTTCAGTTACACCAAGATATACGTGTATTTTTCAGCCTAGTTTATTGGGAAATTGAGGCAGTGGCCATATAAAGTGGTCCTGATTCTGTAACATGCTTATGTTAAAATAATACATTGCATTATTTTAGTCAGTCTCCACTGTGAGGGGAAGAAAGTGCCTGTCCTGTGTGGTTTTTTGATTGGCAGATTTGCTACCTTGACACTCTTTGGGTCATTATAATCATTTCTGAATGATGAAACAGAAACTAGGCTTGTTAGTATTTAATTATTCATTTGAATCCATAAAGGCAATCAATTAAGCTTAAGTGTGCAATAAATCTGATTAACCAGTCAGTTCCCAAAACACCATAAAATCTACGCAGGTCTTATACCCTGGTAATGAGTTTGTGGGGAGGGGACGCTTAATAAGTAGAGGCTTGCTCACTCACAAATACACATGAGCGAGGTATTGTCGTTGACAGCATTTTTTCAGGTGATAATTTGATGTATTAACTATCAGGGATGAAAGATAAGCAGGGAGCTTAATGCATGCTAATGTTAAGGTCTGCAGTTTGTAACTAAATGAAAACAAGGTCACTAAGAATAGGCGTTGTTGTAATTAAGAAATGAATTAATTATGAAAACAATGAGTCAGTTCTAAAAGCATCTCATTAACAAGATAAGGCATTTGAAATGAAAATAGAAACATTAACTTGTCAACAACCTTGGAATGGTGCTGTTGTAGTGTGTGCATATACTAGTATGCATCTGATTGGGTAAATCTGCAGCCTTTTGCCACCACAGTATCATTCCTCATTATTCTCTGACACAAATGCTCACTGGCGCCTCTCTGCCTCTGCGTTGCCTCCCTCCCTCCTCTCACTGGCCTTTACCTGCTTGCTTGTCTCAGGGGAAATTACCAGCAGCTCAGAATTGCTGTCCTACTGCACTGCTACACTCCTATATAGCAATGGACACGCATACATAGTACATAGAGACACACAGACACTCACAACCAACACAAATGCACAAACCATAGAACTGTAACCCCCTTTTCACTCTTCCCTATTACAACATTTTCTATTGTGCATCCCATAATGTTTTCTGCAGCATTCAGCAACCAAAGCCGCACTGGGGTAGGATTAAAAACACCATTTTGTTACCAATTTCTGTTTCCTTTAGTGCTCATATTTGCAAATGTGTTTAACAGTAATTGGATTCATGTTGTGTGCATTTGTGTGTGAGAGAGGGTGTGTGGCTAATGACTTTTATGTATGCCCTTCTCCGTTCGGGGTAATTCGCTCAACAGCCTTAATCAAAGTTAATGAAAAGGTTGCCTCCTCCTTTTATGGACTGCATTGCTTTATTCCACTGTGATGATCCCGGGCTTTGAGAAGAAGAACTCAACAAGGCATTTGTAATTATTATGAAAGTGAATTTGAATTGATAGTTCTGACTGTGTACATCAACAAATAAAAATACTAAATCTCACCACTGACGTGCCTGTTATATTAAATTACGCCACTAGGGGGTTTTCTTCTAATTGTGTCTACTGAAAGCAGTAATTCATGCATCTTTTGCTCTTGAGGGGTTAGGTTGCTGGAGCTTTTCCTGGCAACCATGTTTCCCAAGTGGAATAAGTTAAGATTAGTGCTCTTTATTTGTCATTTTTTTCGTTATACAACAAAATTGCATAAATCAGAGGGTTAGTCCTGAAATAGATCTGAATAGTGGCTAGGGTGTTTCATGACTAATATATTATGGCTTAAAATAGACAATAGTAACAGACAGTGAATATTTACAAATTATTAAAAATGTACTCTGAACTAAATTGTTATGTGTTTTCTTTTATTATTATAATGTATTTATGTATTTTATATTTTGTTCAGCCCTTTATTAGTCAACCATTTATTTTTAAAATGTTAATGGGCTGTATTGTTATATTGTTTTATGTGTTTAGATGAGTCGTTTGTGCCCTTTTTACATGTTTTGTTTTTATTCTTTTTCTGAACGTTGCCACTGCTGTCCTTTAGCCAGTTGAGCCAATTATTAGTTGCAAAAGCTACACAGTCCCTTTACACTGCTATGATTCAAAGCTAGGGTGAGACTCAGAGTAGCATGTTGTCCGTGATGTGTGCAGTTAGGATATGGTTTGGCTCCCTCCTCTGTTGGAATGATCATCTTTTTGCATATGTCAAGTCATGCCTTTGGAAATGTCACTTTGAGCATTGCAGCAATAGTTCGCTGTCTGCATTTTGATTACTCACATGCATAAAGTCCAGTCTGCAGTGGACAGTGTACATACATTGAGGTGCCTTTTAACTCATTTGTACTCCTCCTTTTCATTGCTTTGTATGTATTCTCAAAAGCTTAAAGTTAAGCACAAACCTATCACACAAACACAATTTGAAGTGTGATATATGGATGATAAATTATAATATTGAGGTGTATTTATTCCACTGACACAGAATTATACCAATATGTATTTTAAATGTAAAATATTGTTTTAAAAAAATATGAGCTGCAATAAATTTATTTTTTCAACCCTCTACAGATCAAATTTCATTGTAGTGTAAAAAATAACAAAACATCCCCCACAATTACAAAGAAAAAATGCCAGAAATTATTGTACCAACTGTGATTTATTAAAAGAAAAATCGATATAGTCTTTATCATGACAGACCTAGGTAACCAACAGATTTAAGTGCTTGAAGTGTATTTATGGTCCTAAAGGGAGCTGACCTGCTGCAACTGATATAGTTTATTATTTTATTGCTCTTGGATGGTATATATGGATCAAGCAGGCTTCAGTACAGACATACCCATGCAATAGCTTCCTTTTTGACGGTGAAAACATAGTAGTAATTTGATTTGGACAGTGTATATCGTCATACTCCACATTTATTTTGTGACATCTTGTTTCTTCAGTGCAAGATGCTTATAAACCAGGTAGCTAAGACCCTTGGCTGTCAGGATCTTAGCTTTAGCCATGTTATTATGCCTTTACCTCATCAAAAACTTGAAGTTGAGTTTTGTTTCATTCACACATGTTTGAGCAATGTTGCATTATTTATCTGGATCCAGAAAGTTCAAATTGCTCCATGTTCTAATGTCTTGAAGCAGTGATTTTCCAGTTAACAATTACATTTTACGTTTAGTTCAGTAGAGAGTGGCAATTCTAGGTTTGAAATACAAATGGTTCTAGTGAAGGTGCATTGAGTTTAAAAACACCGTGGAGTACTTTCTGTATTACCACATGACATCACAAGGTCTAACAGATTGTTTTGAGAGAAGAACTCAGCCTAAATATGCATGGTTTGTGTGTTAAACATGTGTGAATGAGACAAAACAGGTATGTCAGGAAGCAATAACAGATCAAAAAATTGCATAATACTGGTCCTTCAAATTGCCATTGAGCCAGAGAGCCTTTAATACTCACCAGGTTTAGGTAAATAAATTAATGGGATGACCCTACAAATGGATGTGACCTGTTGCCATCGATATAGCTTAGAAGTGTTTTGTAATACTCCTGGGATCTGTAATCGCGTAAAGAAGTGCTTTTTCTGAATGTGTGTGACCATTAATGTTTCAGGATGGACTTACTTTCTCTCATGGGAGGCATGTTGAAATGATAAAATCAGTACAAACATTAAACATGCATGCAGCCCTGTAAAACATAAATGTGTGTAGATGTTCCAATAGAGAATGTATATGTAGGGTGTATGCAATGGATCTAAAAGCCCAAGTCTCCCTGTGTGAGTCCTCAGTGCATGTGTATGTGTCTGGCAGACTCTTGGCAGCACAAGCTTGAAATTAAAACCTTATGCGGAACGCAGCCCATGATTGGTCTGGAATTAAAACAAAAAGCAGAAGAGCGTGCTGAAGAGGAAAGGAGGAGAGCGTGAGGAGAAGTGTAGTGAGCGATTGCCTGTGCCGTGGTAGCAGTCTGTGTCTGGGTTGCTTCTTATCTGAATGTCAGGCAGACCTTTCCTATTGGCTTGCCTCTGTCAGCAGTTTGCCTAAATGTGAAAGCAATTAGGGGAATTGTGAGGCAAAAAAAACACCTTCAAAACACCTGAAAGAGAAAATGTGTAGAGGAAGCAGCAAGTGCATATGCAAAGCTGCAATAAGCACACCGGTTTTTATCGTAGACCCTGTTCCGACGATTCTTAAGATCACACATTGGAGACTTTTAAGTGTTCTCTGTCTCTGTGGAAAGCTGTTTAACATATTATTCTTTGTGTTGGCACTTCTTCTTTTGGTGCTATCCTGAAATGGCCTGAAATTTGAAAAAATATATATCTAGTCCAGTGCTGTAAAGTTGTCTATATGGGTGGGACAAATTCCTGCAAACTGTTTCTCTTAACGGTGAATTACATCTCCCTTAGGTCATTTCTAAAGGCATTTCCCCCTGCTCTCACCTCTCTTAACCCGGAGGATAGAACATCTGCTTTCTGCATTCAGTTGGAGCTCGCCGCTTTAATAGCTCTGGGCATATTGCCTTGAAAAGAAGGGGGGTAGCTCTGGCTGGGGGCCTCTGGCTTTCTCATTAATAGTCTCTTCCAATGATGTATTGAAGATAGATGCTTTGAGGGAAAGTTTTTACTGGTCAGTTGTCCGTTCGTGGACCCTAGTCTTGACCTGTTCCCAGTGTGTAGTTAGTGTATTTGTCTGCACATGCACTGGTCATTTCCATAAGAAAGGAATGCAGAGAATGGACAGGGGCCACATATTCTTTTTTTTCTGCTCCGGCTGCAGACGCGGTTCAGAGGCCAGAAGGGCGAACTCATCAATCATGTGTTGAAAAGCCTGGAGTTGTGCCTGTTTCACTGGACATTATGTGATCTAGATATTGTTGATAAGGTCATATTTGGTTAGGAGATTCAGAGTCTTTTTTTTTTTTTCTGTGATAGGGCTACTAGACTCAAATATGCAATCAAAGTGCTATTGCAAGATAAACCCTGTGCTTAATAAATAACCTAATGTAGAGATAGTCGAGATAGTCTTTTCTTTTGCTCAAAGTCAGCATGGTAAGAGCTTTGTTTGAAGTGGATGTAATGTTGTGATTGTTTTGAATAAAAAGGTTACAAGTCTTCTACGTGGTTTTCTTTCCTTTTAGTTCACCTTTCAATGGCATGTAGCCTGTCCCTCCCTGTCCATCTATTCGTCTGCAAGTCAAGTTTGGAGCCCGGTGGTGGGCGGGGCAGGGGCGGGGCCCAGAGGACGGTCCTACGCGCTGATTGGTTTAGAGTGACGTATCCGGAGCCACTTCCTGGTCTGTGTGCTCCGGGAGGAGGAGAAGCAGACTGCGGTGTTGTTAGTTTGAACAAAATGGCTGCGAGATCACTGTCAACGAGAGCTCGCTGAACGCCTACCATGACTGTCCGCTCCGCTGTCTGGATCCTTTCAGAATGTATTTCCAAGGACTCGTTTCTGACTTTGCATTCGCGGTAGCCAGCGCTTCGCTAGTCGTGCAGCTGGCCACCTAAACAAAAACATTTCTTTTGCACTTTAAACCAAGTTAGCTGGCTGGCCGTCACAGCCGTCGGCTCCATCTATTACGCGAGAACGCATCGGCTTTTTAACCCAAAACTGCCTGGTTTCTCCAGTTTACAGAACCTCTTTATGGTTGACGACTAACTACGCCAACCAGCAAAGTACCTGAGCTGCTTTTTGAGTAATTTCATTCGTGTCGTTTTTTGTTTTTAGTGGTGCTTGTCTGCTCCCCGCCCCCATTATATAGTGACGTTTTTACAGTTTGTTTCGGACAAAAGTCATTTCACAGCAAATTTTAATTTTTCGAAAGATCTTGCATTACCGTACTCGCTGTGAGTATATCCGGCTCAGTGCCGTTGTTTACCTCGGTATCCTGTCATCAGTCGGCTTATCTGCCAAGTCCGACTTTAATTGCGACTGAATTATTCCTCCTTTTTACGGGTATTTTTTTCCCCTGTTTTCTTTCTTTTTTTTTTTTTTTCTTTTCTTTTCTTTTTTTTTAGAAAAGATATCGGGAGAATGCTTTGTGTGTGTTTTTTCTGCCATGCACCAACTCTTCAGTGAAAGCTGCCAAAGCTGTGGTTAATGCGGGGTAAGTTTAGACCGACTGTGCTTTCCTCTTTTCATCATTTAGTTCATGTCATTGACCCTCACCAGGAGATGTTCGCTCGTTGGCCATTATTGCCACTGGGAGATTGAAATAGCCTATCTGCATAATTTTAATCTCAAAGAATGTCTAGCCTTGCATTGCCCAGTATCAATGCCAATGCCTTTATTTGCAGTGTATGTGTTTTTGTGTCTTTAGCACTATTTACATCGTCATGACAGAGATTTTTACAGGACACCCCCAGATAACTTTAGTCGTTTAGCTTTTTTTTGTGGAAAAAATATGATGATGCCAGTGTGGCTTCCTTAATATTTGTCAGCACTTTCATAAAATTGATTATTATATATTGATTACTATCAAATAATGGCAATAGGTTTTGTTGGAATTGCAGTTCTTTTTAAGTCAAAGCTGTTGGGAACTTTAGTGTTATATCATCAGCTCCTTTATGATTGGCTGAATGGAACTGAAACACAGTCTGAACATGTGAGCGTGTGCTGTTAGTACCGTGAACAGACTGTCTGGTTTGAGTGGTCCAGGCTTCTAAGTATGCTTTCTTTGCATTAATTCATAAAATGATCTTTGCATCATAATATGACTACTTTGGTTTCAATATGCTTCATTTAATCTTTGTAGTATTTAAATGTGTGATGCTCTCAGAATACCTTTTACTCCAGGCTGTAGCTGTACATCTTGCCCAACATTGTACATTCCTGTACTCTTAATTCAAAGTACATTATTTAACATGGCTGTCCTGTCTCTCCTCCACCGCCCCCTGGTCTGAGGGAAAAAAAACCCTTACGGTTCTGATTGAACTGTCGCCTTTCATTGCTTCCTTCCTGCATCCTGTCCCCAGGCACTGGAGTATAGCTTTAATATCTCCTCCGCATGTCTTAATTGAAGTACATAATTTCCCGTTCAATTTCAAACCCTCCTTTCCTTCCCCACTCTGACATCTCTGTCACTACTGTCTTATCTCCATCGTCACACACCAGTGAGGGGATGAAATGAAATATGCATTTGCGGAGCAGCAAAGGCACACACATTGCATTTGGATTAAAGAGGTGTGTTATTTGTCTGTTCGTTGTAGTGGGCAAATTACAATACAGCATTATATATGAGCCAGGTGAAAGTGTTAGTGGATCGCGCATGAATGTGAATCAGTCATCTTTCAGAGAGATCTCATCACTGGAGTTAAGTAGAGACAAAGACATTAGCATGTTGTTGGCATAAGAGGGGAATCTATTTTTATTAGTCTTGAGCTAGTGCTGCCCAGACACTTCAGCTTAGTGGATGCCACTACAGACACTGCAGGGGGCATGAGGGCAAGTTGTAAATCTAACTGTGGCTTTAGGTTGAGGTAACTACCAATGTGGACTACTTTACACTTTAAAACCTCTCAGAAATCTTGTAGGTAGATTTGCATTCCTACGGTGAATCATCAACAGTGCTTAATTACTTCACTGTGAACAATCAAACTTTCTTTCAAAAGGGAAATGTATTATTCAGACTGTCTAGGCCACTAACATAAAAATGAATTATATTGGTGCTTTTGCCATTTTGGCAGCAGGCTAGCAGGAAACCCATAATAAACCGCATTGGCTTCAGCTCGGACCAGGCTGTGGGCTGTTGGCATGTGCACTCTGTTTTGATTTGAGTATACTGTAACAAAGCCGTGAGGGTTGGCTTTGGCAGAAACTACATGTGAACTCCACTCCTTTATGCAGGCCAACGATTGTCTTCTTTTCATTTTTTTCAAATTGTGTTTTGGATATTTTGGAAGCGTTGTCTGCTCATGCTGGAATCATTGTTACTGACCTGAATCTAGACTTGATGATGGCAGAGAGTGAGCCTGTGATTATGAGGCTTTTATTCCAACATGAGGCACAATGGTGATGGAGAACATGCTTAACACCTCCGCAGGGCGCTGCTCTGCTCGGGCACAGAGGACCGTGGAGTCAGCTGGATTCAACAGGGAACTGCCAAAAGCCATTACCCTCTTCCCACACTCGGGGCTATTGTCAGGCACTGGATGGGCACTGGATGTTGTATTTAATGTTGTCATTCTGCAAAATGAGGGCTGCTTTTTTTGGCTTGTTGTGCATTTAATGGTATCGGTAAGAGGAATCTAAAAATAGTGCAAACAGCATGTTCTCTTGGAAAAATACTTGTTTGAGTGATGGATTATAATTTGTTGCGGTTACTATTTTGTGCAAAGGTGTATGATAATCTGCATGTTTAGGTTTAACATAAAGCCTAGAATTAGCTATTCATTTATAAAATAGTTAGATGCCATGTTATGACTGTGTGTTACCATTAATAAAAAGTGAGAAAATACCTGTATAACTAAACCACATGCAAAAAGGAAAGAAATGTTGAGGAGCAACATCATCTCTTGGTCTTATGTAAACGATTAGAGACCAGTACGAGAAGTGTTCTATTGCTGTTGGAAGATGGGTGATGGTGGGGGCTGACTACCTTACCCCCGTCTCCTTGTGTGCCAGTGGAGGGGGCAGGGACTTTGCGGGCCCACTGGAGTTAAGGCTGGCCTGGTTTAGAGACAGGGGGATGGGGCCTCTGCCTGTAAATCTTGGCAGGGGTCCAGGGGAATGTTCCTGCAGCTTTGACAGGGGCCTCCTTCTCTCTCTCTCGCTCATTGGAGGGACATGTAAAGAAGGAGACTGGTAACACAAGGTAGTACAAAAAACACTTTACAATGTTTCTTTCCCCCCAAACTAACATTACACTGCATTACACATTATGTAACGGGACTTAGGCACTGCATCGCTTACAAAGCCCTTAAAGCTATGTAAATAGGACTAGCGTGTGCCGTCTGGCGCTACACTGGGGCAAATACTGAGGTTTTAAGACATGGTTATTTGTTTGCTGTAAATAGTTATATTTCCTTAGTGAACTTTGTCACACACAGTCAATGCTGCCCAGGTGTTTACTATTAAAGAGGCATGGTCTTATTTGGAGTTGGCCACTAAAGTACTGTACTAACACATTTACTGATTTCTGAGTTCTGTGGTCAAATAGCATAATGCCACAGCTGGGTACATTTTTACTCATGATCAACACTTTGAACTAAAAAGTAGTAAACAAACTTCAATGCATAGATCTTAAGAATAGATGTCTTTGAAATGTACTTGCTTCTGCTTGGACTATTAACTATCTTATTGACAGACATCAATTTGCTGGTGCTCGATAGCTTATGTGGCAACTATGGCGATTAGCACGAACAGAAATATGGGGTTAAAGGTGCCCTGCTTCTAAAAATACTCAACAAAAAAGAACTTTCAGAGCTCATTTAACAAGAGCCCGTGTGTGTAATAATAATATTCACTTTTAGCGCTTGATCAAAGTTGGAGGAACCTTTTTCTCAAGGTTAATAATGTAAGGTCACTCGTTCTTTTATTAATGGCACATCTCTGACGGCCAATCATTTCACTGCTTTGAAGCCAATATATAGTGAGGCAGAACCACTATTGTGCATAATTGGCATTGCACGTACAGCAATATTCTCATAAGCTGAAAGTAAACATTTCTTACAAAACACTAGACGACAGCTCGTGGTCCCCCTTAACTGCACCGCTGTTTTCTGCCTAGGTCTGTTTTTCTATTTAATGAGCTGTCACTGAGTTAAAACTTCATATTGACTCGGAAGGGGAAGCCGCCACAACACTGCAAACTAATTGTTCTGAAGGCAATACCACAAAGTTAAAAATAGCTTCTATGCCACACTTGCTCTTCATTTCTTCAATTTAGATACCTTTCTTTTTGCATTGTTTAATTTTTCCCACATCAACATCACAGCCACAGTTCACTGAGCAAGTCCATGTTGTTTATTTGATTCACTCTCCACCCCGGTGAAAGCAAAACTGTGCTAAAAAACTCACAAATTGAAGTGCCTTGAAAGCCAATGTAACCGGGATAGAGTACACACTACACTACACACAGAGGCAACATTGTCATTACAGCTTATCAACTGTGGAATTTACAGGGTTGTTTTTCCAGCCGCTTCCAGGCCGACACACAAATACACACCCACATATAACACTTAGTGCATCAGTGAAGTAGTTTTTATTGATCTTTTATTGACTCAACCTATACTTTACTGTTTAGCTAATGATACGTAATAGTCTAGTGGTGTTAAAGAAACCAGTCAGATTCTAGGTAAGTGTGATTTTCTACAAAACCAGACCTTTTGGTATTTTTTTATACAGTCCCCCGTTAAAGCTCTGGGGGGCTTATAGTTAAAATGTTATGCTAATTCTACAAAAACAGGTTTTTACACACAATTTCTATTCTCAGGGATGTTGTTCTTTGGAGTTTTGATGCCATTCTTCCATAACTTGCATCTTGCAACAGCCAACATGTGCTTTTCGCAGTACCCCTTTTCGCCCCCGTTTGAACCCCTCCGTACGCCGTCGCTTTTTTTTCTGGCACACTCGTTGTGTCACTCTTTCTTTACCACTCATCCACTTTTTGTCTCCCAATTTCTAGATACGTATGTGTGTGATCAAGTCGCTGCCACATCCAGCACTCTCTCCACGCTGGATCCCTCCAGTCTCTCGCCCCCTCTCCCTTTCTCTCTCTTCTGTCTGCTTCTCCGGCGGCTGTCGTTCTTAATTGGCGTT